>CM031236.1:331922779-332085957 GCA_018340775.1 Taxus wallichiana var. yunnanensis
GGCCTCAATTCCTTACACCAAGCTGAGTTATCTTAGTGTTTTCATAACCGATCTTGTTATCCACGAGATACAATCGATCCATTATCCACTAACTCAACTGTCAAGCCATCTCTAATTCCACAAGAAAACTTATACCCTTTGAATACCCAAAGATTGATTCCAAGCCACACCGAGATTTCCTCTAGTTTCCATTATCAAGCTCGATTGAGCTCCCTAATTAAAAAATTGAGCTATTATGCATAGCTCGACCATTTTTTTCCTCCAAATATGATATTGTTCGAGCTCGTTCTCTACAATGGCTGACATTGATTCCTTTGGTCTCGAACTAGAGCTCATCACCATTATGCCAAGCCGAGCTTATTGGGATCACTCCGAATCATCTAAGAGCTCATCCCTCATTCCAAGTGTCATGATAGGCTTGAAAATTTACTCCTCGAGCCAACCTATAACTCACCTTTAGCTCGCCGAGCTACTTGGCGAGATATTTCTAGCTCAATGCCATGTTACTCCTTAAATTTGACCCTATCCAACTCTTTTTATATTTTGGGTCTCTTTCTCGAAATCGAAGAGTTATGAAAACGTAAAAAAAAAAATTAAACATAAATTATAAAATTTTATGATTACTTATTCATATCAAATGAATGTGGGCTCGCCAAGGGCTTATTTTTTTATTTGAGAAAATTTGAAACCTTTGAGAATCGAAATGAAGAAGAATAACTTGAGATGACTTTGAGACTACCTGAACAACATAAAGGTTTCCTAAATGTAAAATTTTGATCGAAATGTCTTGAAATACTTCATGAAGTATTTTTCCAGCCTTAGGACATAATAGGCTCCTATTGTCTAATTTTGTCCAAAAGGGAAAAAATTGACAACATTTTTGGCAACCTCTCAGGGATGCTTGCCTAATAAGCATGATTTCAAGATCCTTAAGTCATCCATTGGGCATGGATTCTATATTGGAATATTGAAGATGATTTTAAAATGATCTCGACACATCTCAAAGTCTCCTTGGTATCATTGATCTTGAATTCCGCAGTAATGATAGGTAGGAAATATATTGAATCTGACAAATGCTTAGAAACTATGGAATATTGTGGAATTTTGAATGAAGCATCTGTTAAATGGGATATCATGAACCTCTTATGAAAATTGAACCTTATTTTCCTTGAAAACCTCCAATGATGATACAATGTGAAAGAACAACACAAAACACAACAACGAGGAAAGCAAAAATAATAACACATAAAAATGTGCATAAGAACTTGGAGGAAAACACCTAACTAAACTATACAAGGGGTGGAATGATCTCAAAAGAAATATTTGAGATGTATCCCATTCACATGAATGGGTAGTTCTTCTCCATTGAGCCTAGATAGATGAAATTAATTCACCTCTTTATAACTTGTGATGATGTATGACCCACTCTAGACAGCATCAACCTTGGTGTTCTTGCCTAGTTTGGCTCTATCTTTATCCCATTTGAGAACTAAATCTCCCTCTTGAAAATTCCTATTAGACGCATTCTTTTCAAAATATTTCTTAACCTAAGCCTAATGTTGCTCCAAAGTCTTCATATCCTTGTTTTGTACTTCTTCCAACTCCATGAGTTCATCAAACCTAATTGGCAGAGGATCACTCTCCATAACTATAAGCTGATGAGAAAACTCCAAAGAAGGTAATTCCCAAGAGAGTGGAATTTTATCCTACCTTCCATATACATACATGAAAGGATAATTTCCGATGGCCCTTTTAGGTGGGATCTGATCTACCCATAAGTTTGTCTTAAGCTGTGTATGTCAAGTCCTCATGTTAGTCTCCATTGTGCACTTAATAATCCTTATGAGGTTTTTTTCTAGACTCCACGAATGTGTTTCCTTGCAGATAGTAATTACAGGAAGTATTGAGGTAGACCCCATTCTTAACAACTCATTCACAAAACTTCAGACCAAGAAAATCCATTGAATTTTCTAAAAAAACTATAAATGGACATCGAACCTTGTCATTATACCTTTCGAGAAATCAAGAACTACTTCTCATTTCTTTCTTTCAATACTACTGCCTCTGTCCATCGAGTAAAGTAGTCCGTTTTACTAAGAACCCAATTATGTCTATCAATGGATGGAGGATTAATCATTCTGATGAAATCCAACTTCCATTAAATGAAGGGTTGATCCATTTGAATTTGATGAAGTGGAAGAGATGCCAACTTCTATTTTCCAGTGAAAAGGGAACATTCCTTACACTTCCTTACCTAGATATGGGCATATTTGAAAAAATTTGGCCAATAGTAACTAGCTCGCATGATCTTAGTAGTAGTTGTTCATGCAAAATAATGTCCTCCAGATAGGCCATTGTGAAACTCTTCTAGTATCTTACTTACCTGTTTCTGGTCCTATGCACCAAAGGAGAACACCGTTCAAATCCTTTCAAAAGAGAACATTATCTACTAGAACATATGGAATAGAATGAAAATGGAAAGTCCGTCTTTGATTTTTATCCATGTTCATAGGATATACTCCTGAGAAAAGGAAACTCTTCATTTTTGATGAATATTCAACCCGATTATCACCTTCATCGTTGTTTAGGAGCGTCAAGTTCTCATCACTTTTTGATTCCATGTCTCGCAACAATTTTTTGACAAAATCCTTTACCTCTAGTAAGTTTGGTAACTTTGATATGTATGTCATACTCCATCACCTTTATGATCCATCCAACATGCTTTTAATTCATCTCTTTATTCAAAGTGAAAATTCCTTGACACTTGGATGTGACACCATCAGATGAATTTTGTTGTTGGACAACATTTGCTTGAATTTCTTCAAACCTCGAATAACTCGCAAAACTTGTGTTTCAACAAATGAATATTTGAGCTCAGACTTTGAGGGATTGACTGAAGAAAGCACTTTGTTGCTCTATCTCGATCATCATTTTGCTAGGTGAGAATTCCTGAAATGCTCTCTTGACCTATAAAAACATAAATAATAAAATATTTATCAAACTTGGGGTTCACCTATGTGGGAGTGAGAAATGGCCATTTTGATGGCTTAGAAGCTCTCCCTTCCTTCATTCATCCATGAGAATGGTTTTTTTTTCAGCATGGATGTCAATCATTTATTCGATTCTATGAATTAAGGGATGAATCTCCGTATGAAATTTATGGTTCCTAGAAAACTCGAGACCTTTCTTGTGACTTGGGAGTGATAAGGATATAATTAAATGGATCTTGACTCGATAAATATAAAGTCCTTCCACTAAAACAACATGCCCCAATGAGAGGTTGATTGTTCCTGGGTGGAGGAAACCATCCGTAAGGTGGATTTGAATGACCCCTATGAGGTGATGCTACAATGGGTGATGTTGAGATGCCTCTTCTCCTTCTCCTTAGAGGAGACATGGATAATTCGATATGCTGATAATTTCCTTTCTTTAAAGAATATCCTATTCAAATTCCTTGGGTAAGTTAAAACATAGATATTTGAAATCTAGAGATATAGAGTTTCTAGGTACTTTGATTTGTGCATGTGAGAAGATAAGTGCCAACTCTTGGTCCCACCTAAAAGCCAAAAGTTTTATCACCAAATAACTGCACCCTCTGAATGGCTAGAATGTGAACAAGACGTTCGGTGTGATTGGGTAGCATGGGATCACCTCTCAAGCTATGGGACTTGGGCTCGAGGTGAACCTATGGAGGAGGCCGATTCCTCTTTTGATAGTAAGTTCTATACTACTCTTAGTGCAATAAAATAGTTATATAGACATATGCCGACTTTTTCATGGGTTTTAGGAAAGATATTTGTAAGAAATGAAACCATACTAGGGATGGTGATCACCAAATAAAGGGTTTTTCTAGAATCATGAAGGGTTTATTTGAAGAGGGTTTTGTGCACCACAAGTCAACTTAACCTACCGCAACTTAGAGAAGGTGACAGAATACCACGCTGACTAAGAAGTGTACATTCCATTAGTTAAACTCAATCAAAAAAACAATCTATCAAGATTCCAAATGAATAAGGATGAACTTGAAAAGGCTGCACAAGCACCACAACTCAACTACATGTGATACTCCACCACTTGATAAGCACAGAACTCTAAGAACCTGTAATAGAAACTTAAACTTGCATAGTCTACCTGCAAGCATGAGAAAGGCACAAAGAAGTATAAAAGGATGAAAGGACCAAGATTAGTCACAAAACACACTTTTATTACTTTAACAACATTCACAATGCATCATTACATTAGGAAGAGGAAATGGTTGCCATTATAGTCTTGAAAGAGAGGCTTGAAAGTTCAACTGTCTAACTTGTCCAACATGTTGGAATGAGCTTCCAACTTATATTTATAGAAGAATTATTTGAGAGAGAAGAGGAAAATTAATTAATTCCTTCCTAAATTTAAGGTACATATGGTTCATTTATTATAAAATTAGTTGAATCACTTAAGAAGCTTCCATCATCCACAAGAATGCTCGGTTTGAATTAATCCTCTTATTTAATTAAAGGAATAATTAAATAAAATATTTTAATAATAATAATAAACATCACTATTAAAATATTTAATATAAATATTAATTTGATTTAAATTAATATAAAAGATATTAATTTAATGAATAATAAGTAGGACCCCTAATATTGGTTTACATTGAGAGAGGGAGCTCCATGAAAAATGGTAAAAAAACCAACTCGATGGTTGGCTCCCTGAGCCAACTAACCGAGTTGGTGTCAAGATCCTCCTTCCATCATATCCACCAAACTATGTTGACTCGACCCACTCTCCATGTCTATCTTGGCCAATGTGTGAGATCTTCACCGAGCTCTATTTTCCTAGTTTTACTTCTCTTCTCGTGCATCGAGCTCAATTGAACGCTTTGCACACTGGATTTACCATCCTCATGACCTCTTCATGACACCTTGACATTGATATTTCTTTCCCCATAATCACTTGGTGAATGGCTATGAGATCCTCTTCCTTTTGAGCCAAGTCATCTCTTCACGAGTTCACCATAGAGCTCAATGTTGACTAGTCCAACCAATGTTGAATGATCTATGCTCACATGCTTTGAGCTCTAATCATTCACCGAGCCATCATGTCATCTCTAAACTTCGGACAAGCTCATCTCGAAGACTCTCTTAAGCATGTTGACGGAGCTTTCTCACATTAACCCACCACCAAGATCCTTCAGAGCTCCTCGATGAATCCTTGTTGATATATCACCATCGACGTCCTCTCAGTAACTCAATGTCGATCCTCCTCATACCGACTAACTCACCCAAAAAAACCAATCACATAAATTGAGCTCTCCTTACTTTCATTTCAACAAATTTTGGCATGAGCTCATGGCACATCAACTCCCCATTTTGTCTGTGGATATAGGTCACCAAGCTCTTCATTTACTTTGTTGAATCCCAAGCTTATCATACCATCTCCATTATGTGTGACATTCGAAGTTTGATGGCGTTCCTTGATTGATAGTCACGAAATTAAAATTTAAATTCAATCAAGCTACCTTAGACATGAGCCCAACCAACTATGACCACACTTCTCAACCATGACTTGAATGACTAAGCTCTATCTTAGGGAGCCCCACACATTGATCAAATACTGAGTTCATGCTTCAACTATGCTCTACTTACCCGCGTCGAGCTCTAACTTGTGCCTCGAGCTCCAATGATTCAAACTTATTTTGACACATTTAAACTATCCTTTCTCCACCTTGTAATGACTTGGAAACACAACTGAGTGATTCAAGGAGATGTTTTAACATACATTCCCATTCATAACAACTTGATATTCTCCCATCAACTTGGTGGACACTTCAACTTTAACTCGAATGAAATCTTATTTCAACACTTAATGGTCACCACTCATTATTCATTAATCCCACATTACTTAGACTAGTTACCACGTTGGGTAGTTTCCTAACCTCCAACTACCGATGGTGACTAGGAAATGAACTCGGACTTCACTTCTTTCTTTCCCTCGACTCACTTCGGCATCTAACTTGTTGACTTGGCCAACTTGGAGATTAACTCCACATTGTCCATGCAAGGATCTCCTTGCCATGGCTATTCTGGTTATGGAACCTGGCCATTGGTTTTCCAACCTTGACATGGTGTTCATGAATTATAAGTATGAAAGGGAAATACAGACTTCTAAGCCACTTCGAACACATAACGATATGGAAAATTGGTTCACTATCTCCATTCTCCCAGATGGAGACCTAAAAATCTCCCATGCATGGAATTTTCATGTCTTCTCACCATTTCGACACTTCCACCTAGATCTAGATTAGATATTTCCCATGAGGTCATTCCCAATTCGATCCAATCTTGAGTTGTGACCTCACCGAACTCGTAAAAAAAAAATCAGTCTCAAACTTGCCTTCCTTCATGTTCAATCTAGTGATCTCTTCAAATCGACTTAACTTAGCATTGAGTTTTTACCCAACTCTACCTCGATTAGTGACCATCCTAGCTCACCGAGCCATCCACAAGATTTCCTAAGCTAATACAACAAATCAGCCTATGATCTCACCATTTTTGTACTACCTTGGTTCTACCTAGCATGTCATCCTTTGAGCTCCTAGTGCAATGATGAGTCCAAGCCATTAAACACATCCATATCTCATCGACCCATGTAATCAAGCCAAACATATTTTCTCACCTATATACCCATTAAATTATCCTATGTTGAGCCCTTAGCTGATCTAATGAACCATGCCTAGCACGATACCCCCTTACAACTATCACGAGCCATTATTTTGGCCAACTCAGGATTTTATCAACTCTATAAAATCCTGGTTCCATGGCTCACTTTAGCTTCACGCTTAATAACTCAACAATTTTTTCTCAAGATTGAACAACGACACCTCCCAAGATCGCATGGGCTATATTGGAATTCAAACTCAATACAACCCTGTGCAAATCAAAATGAAAGGCCCGAATTGCTCAAAATGACTCGCTCCCCCATACACTTGATTAGCTTGCCAATATCATGGCCTCAATTCCTTGCACAAGCCGAGTTATCTTAGTTTTTCATAACCAAGCTTGTCATCCATGAGATAAAATTGAGCCATTCTCCACTAACTCGACTATCGAGCCATCTCGATTCCACGAAAAAACTTATACCCTTTGAATACCCAAAGCTTGATTCCAAGCCACATTGGGATTTCCCTCTAGTTTCCATTGTCAATATCGATTAAGCTCACTAATTACAAAATCGAGCTATTTTTAGCTCAGTTTCCTAATACATATCTTGGCCCTTTTTTCCTCGAAATATGATACTTCTCGAGCTCGTTCTCTATACCGGCTCGACATTGATTCCCTTGGCTCGAACTCGAGCTCATCACCATTCTTCCAAGTTGAGCTCATTGGGATCACCTAAATCATCTAAGATCTCTTCCCTCATTCCAAGTGCCATTGCTAGGCTTGACCATTTACTCCCCGAGCCAACCTATAACTCACCTTTAGCTCATTGAGCTAATCGGTGAGCTATTTCTAGCTCAATGCCATGTTACTCCTTAAATCTAACCCTATCCCACTTTTTGATATTCTAGGTCTCTTTCTCAAAATCGAGAGAGTTATGGAAACGTAACAAAACCTTTTAAACATAAATTATCAAATTTGATGATTAATTATTTGTATTGAATAATATGGGCCCACCAAGGGCTAATTTACTGCTCTAAGCAAAATTGAAACCTTTGAGACCCAAAATGAAGAAGAATAGCTCGAGATGACTCTGAGACCACCTGGAACAACATAAAGGTTTCCTAAACATAAAATTTTGACCAGAATGTCCCAGAATACCTCATGAAGGATTTTTCTAGTCTTAGGACATAATAGGATCCCATTGTCCAATATTTTCTCGAAAGGGAAAAAATTGACAACATTTTTGGTGACTTTTCTGGGATGCTTTCCTACTAAGCATGATTTCAGTAGCCTTAAGTCATCCAGTGGGAATGGATTCTATATTGGAATCTCGAATATGATTTAAAAATGATCTGACACATCCCGAAGTCTCCTTGGTATTATTGATCTTGAATTTTGAAGTGATGATAGGAAAGACATTCTCGAATCGACAAATTCTTAAAACTATGGAATATTATGGAATTTTGAATGAAACATCTCAGAACTCGGGATATCATGAACCTCTTATGAAACTTGAACCTTTTTTACTTGAAAACATCGAATTATGATACAATGTGTAGCAACAACCCAAGAAAAACAACAAGAAAAGAAAAAGAATAATAACACATAAAATTTACATAAATACTTCGAGGAAAACACCTAACTAAACTATACAGGGGGTGGAATGATCTCAAAATAAATCTTTGAGATGTATCCCATTCACATGAATGGGAATTTCTTCTCCATTGAGCATAGATAGATAAAATGAATTTACCTCTTTCTAACTCATGATGATGTATGTCCCACTCTAGAGAGCATCAAATGTGATGTGCTTGCCTAGTTTGGATCTATCTTCGTCCCATTTAGAACTAAATATCCCTCTTGAAAATTCCCGCGATGCCTTCTTGTAAAAATATTTCTTAGCCTAATCCTTATGTTTCTCCAAAGTCTTGATAGCCTTGTTTTGTACTTCTTCCAACTCCATGAGTTTAGAAAACTGATCACAGAGGACCACTCTCCATAACTTTAAGTTGATGAGCTAACTCCATAACTTTAAGCTGATGAGCTAACTCCAAAGAAGGTAATTCCAAGGAGAGATTTTTTTTTATTCCCTTCCATATACAAGAATGAAAGTAGAATTGATGATGTCCCTTTTAGGTTTGATCTGATCTTCCCATAAGGTAGTATTAAGTTGTGTATGCCAAGTCCTCCTATTAGTCTCCATTGTGCTCTTAATAATCCTTGTGAGGTTTTTATTGCTAGACACAACCAATTCATTTCCTTGTGGACAATAATTAGATGAAGTATTGAGGTAGAACCCATTCTTAATAGACCATTCACTCAAATTAAGACCAAGAAAATCCATTTCATTGTCTGAAATAATTGTAAATGGAACACCGAACCTTTCCATTATACCTTCCAAGAAATCAAGAACTACCTTATCATTGTTTTCTTTCAATACCATTACCTCTTTTCATCAAGTAAAGTATTACATTGCAGTAAGAACCCATTTATGATGGAGGATTGATCATTCTGATGAAATCCAACCCCCATTGAATGAAAGGTTGATCCATTTGAATTGGATGTAATAGAAGAGCTTCCAACTTATGTTTTCTAGTGAAAAGGGCACATTCCTTACACTTCCTTACCCATAGATGGGAATCTTTAAACAAATCTGGCCAATAGTAACCGAATCACATGATCTTGGTAGTAGTTGTTCATGCATAATAATGTCCTCCAAATAGGCCATTTTGAAACTCTTCTAGTATCTTACTTACTGTTATAGTCCCACATACCAAGTAGAACATCGTTAAAATCCTTTCAAAAGAGGACATTATCTACTAGAACATATGGAATAGACTAAAGATGGAAAGTCCATATTTGATTTTTATCCATGTTCACAAGATATACTACTGAGAAAAGGAAACTATTCATTTTGGATAACTAGTCAACCTGGTCATCACCTTCATCAATGTTTGGGAGCGTCATGTTCTCATCACATTTTGATTTTGTGTCTATAGCAAGTTGTTGACACAAACCTCTACCTCTGACAAGTTTGGTAACTTTTATATGTATGTCATACTCCATCACCTTTGTGATTCATCTAATGCTTTTTTCATTCATCTCTTTGTTTAGTGAAAATTCCTTGACACCTAGATGAGACACCATAAGATGAATTTTTTTTCTGGACAACATGTGCTTGAATTTATTCAAAACTTGATGTTTCACCATTTTCTTTACCTTTTCGAAATGACAAGACAGATAAGGGTAAGGGCTGAGGAGGAATACGTATTAAATGCTGGTTGATTGATGGTTTTTGTGCACATTCTTACTTCTTTATCCACAAATGAATGTGAGAGATTCCTTTTGGCTATGAGGAACTACATGCCATAGAAAACAAGACCACAAGATGATACTTAAATGATATATGGCAAGTGGCTCCTCGCCTAAGCGTATCCTAGTTCGGGAAGTCCGATACTCCCTAGATGGCTTTCAATCCATTGTTTAAAAAAATAATGCGGGAAAAAGTAAATTCCTCCGTAGTTGATATGATTTAGGTATTTAATTTAAGTACAATAAGAAAATCCAATCACAACAGGCTAGGCTATAGTTGGACCTAAGAGATGAGGTGTTTGTCAAGGTACTAGGACTGGTCAAGGTCTGATTTTGGGTTATTTATGTTAATTGGTAGTATGATTATTGGGTCCTGTTTCTTGGTTAAGGTGTTAAACATAGAGACCGATGTTGACCGAGTGTGACCAAGTGTTAGTTTAGGAAGAACCAAAGATGGTTGTGGATAACCAGCGTCGTATGGTTGAGGTAAAAGAAACTCAAATAGATTAAATGGCAGGGGCTGATATGAGGTCAAATAAGGTTGGGAGAGTGAATGAGAAGGTCTGTGGAGATCTCAAGTACACTCAAAAATGGATATTAGGTTAGAATGGTGATTTGGTGGTGTGGGTAAGGGAAATGGTGGGATTATAAGCTATTAAGAAATGGAGGAATGAACATGCAAAATATAAACTAATGACAGGAATGAAAAAATTTAACTATGCTGAAATAGACAATGTTGGTAGAGATGTACTTACTGTGATGTAGATTTTGATGGTTGAATGACAGGTGGCTATTGATCAAAATAATAGTGTTGGATATCATAGAAGTGATTCCCATAATGATTCCGTGGGTGCAATGCTTCAATATTTATCCTGGTGATGGTTCTAGATGTCTGGATACGTAAAAGGATGTTGGTTTTACTTGCATGCAACTATAATCTCCTTTTCTTGCTCTCAAAATGTGCCAACCCAAAAACAAGGCTATTTGGGTGAATAAATGGTAATCAACGATAGTTCCAGGTTGACCGACATCGGTTTAGGGGTGACTAGCGTCGGTTAAGGTGAGATTCCCTAGGTTTACTAAAATGGGTAGATATTTCTAATTTCTTGGGCCTATTTAGTTTATTCTTGCATATTATAATGACAACTTCACTTCTAATGAGTGGGAATGTGGTTAGAAAGATTTTAGGGATTGATTTTAGAGTTAGATCAAATCTTAGCTCATTAAGGCTTACCTAGGACTTAGTTATTGTTAGTTATGGAAACATGCCAAGAATAGGTCTAGGGTGAGGTGGATGGATGGGGTGTCTAGGTGAGGTGGTGGGGTAGAAATTAAGGTAATTAAATTTTAAATATTGTGAGGATATATATTAATTTAATTAAATTGATGGTGATGTGGGGTGGAAGGGGCCATGGTTAGATGAGTATGCTTGAACTGGTTATTTTACAAGGGACTAAGGGGAGTGTGACCCAATTTTGGTTTCTACATTTTGCCCATTTTTTTCGTAGCTTGTATTGGTGTTTACACTAACAAAAATAAGATGTGGTTTCCCCATGTGTGGGTGAAGGTGATCCCCTTCAAACTAGGAACGAATGAGGTAGAAGACATAATCAAGTGAGGGGTTTGATAAAAGTGGATGTGATGAAGAGGAAAGTGGACAATGCGGGTAATTGAATAAAGGTCCAATCAAGTAATCTAGGTAATGGGCCAGATTAAAGGTAGCAACAATCAAATTCATGCACACGTATAAACCGTGGCACAAGATTAGTTGAAGAAAATGCAATTCTAAATTGTCTAAGGTTGATAGGTTTATCCAAACAAGGTTGAGGTGCTTCGATATCTAAGGTATAGAATATGATGTGGAAACACTTCACAAAGTTAGGTGTAGGAACGTTTAGGTATGTTTAGGTACAACAAAGGTTGGGTCAGATAAATAAACATGACAAGAGGGAAGGTAAATTCATGAGGTCAAATAACATGGGTAACAAAGTGTTGCAAGGTATAGAAAACACATGAGTTCATAGGTCACTAAAAATGTTTTGGGTCCAAGTAGCTAGGTCATAACACAGGTAGGGCCGAGGTATGGGTAAAATAACAAGTCCCAAAATGTAATTAAGGACAGTATAGGTAATGTAGGCTTGGAGGTAGGTTGCGATAAGGGTGGGTAAGGCCAAATGGTGGTTGGGTTGGTTAAGTTGGGTTAGAAATGGGGAAAGGGTAGTTGACAAGAGCATGATGGGTAATTGATGCCAGTCATATGGAACCATTGATGGTCTAGGTAAACCGCCACTATTTTCTCAATTGACCATGGTGTGCTAGGGCACATGAATGATGTCGAGTTTAGGTATAACCAATGTCATTCAGGTCGACATGGGTATATAAAAAGAAAAAATCCATATAATACATTCATTTATACATATTGGCTTTTGTGAAAATGACATAGCACTAAACGTGTTGTGCTTTTTCAGAGGAAAGGACAAGGGATGATATCCTGCTAAGGTGGAGAGATCTAGTTGGTTAGAGGAGCCAGGTGGATGGGTATATGAGCACAAGGGGATCAATTGTGATTAGGTGGAGGTTAGGAGGACTAGATTTGGTGATTAGACATGAAAAAGGTGGGAGACGGATCGATGGACTAGCAAAGGCAAAGAAATTTCAACATGCCACCATGAAGATGGAAGCTTGATGAGGTAAGAGTCAATCCCTTACCTTGTTTTGTGAGGTAGATTGGGTATATAGGTCAGGTAAGGAAAATGGGTTTTGGGGGAAAAGGGGATTTTGAATTTGGGAAGGAAAATTGGGTAAAATAGGAATGGGGAGAGTGTGGTTAGGTGAATGAGGGGTGGGGAGGAGTTGAGGGTAGATTTAGGTAGGAATGGGTGGATAGAAAGGTAGAAGAAGGGATTTTTTTAGGAAGAAAGGGGTTTGGGTGTCGTGGATTTTGGTGCGACAGTGACCGGCATCGGTCAATGGGTGGCCGACGTCGGTGGTGTCAAGCCGGTATCGATCATGGATGAGGTGACTAATACCAGTTTGGGAGAGACTGTGGTCAGCTAGGAGTAACCTGCACTACTATCATGTGGAGAAAAAGGGTCCAAAAGAACCCTAGGGTGGGTGGGTGAGATAGATAGTGGGAAAAGAAGATGTTGTTGATGAAAAACATAACATGGGTAAGAGGTTGAAATAGGTATGGTTTGATTGATAGTGGGTGAGGGTTGGGGTGGGTAGATAGAATATGTGATAAGAAGGTAAGTTATGAGGGGAAAAGAGGGAGGGTAATAGGTGTAGGTGAGGTGTCAAGAATGATTGTGGGTATGATCAAGGTGTATTAATGTGATGTTTTGTTGGATGCAGTGAGAGATCAACTATGGATGTGAGATAGGGTGTCGCCCCTGCTCGTGATAGTTCAAGGAGGTGTGACAGTTGAGGATTGGTGACATGTTGCAGAGGTTGGCCTGATTGGGGTTAGATGCTATTGGAATGTAGTCCGATAGCCAAGTTTGATGGTCACCCTCATCGATAGATGGGATTCGGTGACCAACACATTCCATCTACTAATGGGTGAGATCACAATCACCCTAGAGGATGTGTACAGGATCCTATGGTTGCCGATAGTGGGGACGTAGGTATATTTGATCTCCTCAGAGGCATATGAGGAGTTGATGCTGACAGTATTTGGCGAGGGGTTGGTGGATTTGAGGTTCCACAATGCCAGCCTAAGCTATGGAGAGATGTACTAGGCCCATCTAGAGGAGACTAGGCTTGTTGTGTTGTTGATGGAGGCAAATATTGTTTTGCACTACCAGATGTAGAGGGTGGGAGATTCCCATGATCATTGATGGGGGTCTTGCATGATATGGTGATAGACTAGACCCATTTTGCATGGGTGCTAACATTCCTGGTGTAGCTATACAGGGATTTATGGGCATATGGGTGGCTATGGAGGTTCAGCTTATGCTGCACTTTCCTACTTCATTGTTGGGAATATGAGCACATTGTGTGTGTGCCCAGTTGGTATGCCCTAGGCTGATGCATTCAATCCAGGTTTGGTTTGGGTGGGTTACAGGTGATGGGTGCCTATTATTAGAGAGTGTCAAGTGACCAGGGTGACTCATGATGTCACCTACTACAGGTGTTTATTGGAGGGGTTGTTTGGCATGGACATCATTTGAGACTGTATGTGGGTTTTCCCTCATACAGATAGATGGATGATGAGTTAGATGGATTACAACTACTTAGATGGATAGAGGGGTACCATGTAGGAGAGCATGAGATGATACCCATGGATAGGGTTAGACGGTAGTTTGGGCTGCTTTAGATATACCACCACCTTTCCCACAATACAAGAGGGATGACGTGGAGAGGCCTCTACCTCTACCATAGCCAATAGTGCCAACAGGGTAGGAGGAGTAGGTGAGAGACCGGTGGATTGATGATGTTGAGGTTACAGATAGATATAAATAGTGGTGGGCTGCACACTTACGAGTAGTACCGCTAAGGCCAGGGTAGGTGCGATTTAGCCACCATCACAGTGCAGAGGGATGCCCTACAGGGGTAGGTGGTGACTCTGATTACACAATTGGGTATAGTGTAGGGTCAGTTGATAGGCTCAGAGGAACAAGCATTACTATTTTTCAGCATAGGTGGCCACTCTATAGGCCCACATAGCACAAGGACAGGTACCCACACGGGGGAGATGGAGATGGGGTACAGGTGGCCACCCTATAGGTGTAAATAACAAGTTTACAGGGCCATCTCGGCCACTACACAGATGCATTTCATGAATCATTAGGCCTAGATACATGTAGGGGTAGGACAGGGTCCCTCAGGATAGGTACAAGCACATAGATAGGGACAGGGTCCCTCTTTATAGTACTAGTAGGGACAGGGTCTCGTGAGATAGGTACAGGGGCCGAGGCCGATGGTACTACTACAGATAGTACCGATAGGAAGGTTGAGATATGATTTAGGTGAGGTCCGGTATTATCAGGATATGTTGATGGATCAAGGATAGATTTTATATCCTATGGGGAGAATAAAGCATAGTAGGCCTCAAGTGAGAGGATGAGGTCATGCACCCACAGTGTGGAGAGCACATGGGGCCATCGAGTTCTAAGATAGGGTCAGGGTGAGGCCACCAGCTCACAGAGGCCAGCCCCAGGTGAGGTACCAGCAGAGATCCATCTAGGACCGATGATGGGTGGTGAGATGCTAGCTGGACATCGTATGGGGGAAGAGGAGGAGGAGGAGATAGGTGAGATAGATATGGAGGATATCTAGCAGGGTGATATCTGATAGCCATATGTACCTCCTTTTTTTGTATAGTTATTTATTTGTGATATATATTGGCCTGCATGCCGAAGAGAGTGAGGATGTACATGAGAGTTTTAGAGATTCTTGATGATATACCAACCTGTGTGCCGAAGATGGTGAGGATGTATCTGAGAGATTTGAGATGATTTTGATTATTATTGGGATATATGTTCACATGTATTTTTATAAAGACTTTCCGATTTATAGATGATGGTGTTTATAGTATGAATGGTGTACATGTTTTAATTTTCATTGTTATATATATATATATATATATAGTTGGAAATCGGGTGAATTAGGTATGCTAGAGTCAAGTCATAGGCATGGATTGATTCAGCTTTGACTTAGGCATGGATGGAGTCAAAGTTGAGTTAGGTATGGTTGAGTTTCTAACATTTATTAGTTTGTGTAATTAATGATGATGTGGATCATGTTAAGATGTTTTGTATGAAAATGTATGATAATGGTAAAGAAATGGTAGACAAGATGAAATGAATGTATGAGTGATGATGGTAAAGATGTTAAGAAATTTTTGTTTTTGTGGTTTAATTTCTAATGATTGATATAAAAGGAAACTAACTAGGGTAGAATGTGATTAGGAAAGGGGAATAGGGAATTGGTTAAGGTAGAGAGTGGCTGAGCTAACCTCCAAGGGTCCCATTCCCTTAAAGTGCTACCTACATAGTCTTGACAAAAAGGGACCTCAGGCTGATGTAGTTCTCCCTTAAACTAGGGAAGATCAGGGTGAAATAATGGAATTGGTCGATAGGTGCTAGGCATGTGTGATGTAGGTTATAGGCATGATTGAGTTTAGGTTCTAGGTATGGTCGAGTGAATTTTAAATACATGTGTTGAGGATCTGGTCCTGTATAGGATAATCGATAAGTAATGAGGAAGGTGAATGGTAAGTGGTGGTAAAAGAGTTACTTAATTGATAAGAACCCTAATGAGTCTACCATACCCTAGATGGGCTTATGAATGTAAAACCCTACAAGCCTTGCATAATGGACTATTCTAAGGGTGAAGAAAAGTCACATGATCATGAAATGTTGCATTTGTGACAAGTCCCTTGAGTAACAAGGAATTTAGGAAAAAAAGGCATGGAGGTTAGAATGGGAGGTTTAATATAACTTAGTGTACGATGACATGTATTTTGGAACAAAAGACCTAGGATTCAAAATAGGCAAGTCCATGATGAAAATTTCATCTTTTTCCTGTTTTTTTAGACTGATTGATGTAGGAAGTCTATATGGGATGGGTATAATATCTCCTTGAGGTTTTCATGAATCTAATCGATGTGGGAAGCTTCTGAATAGTTATCATATTTTTATAATGACTGTATATAGTTGTCCTTCAAGGGAGAATTCTATTGATAGTGGTAGAATATAAACAAGACATGTCCCTTTTGAGGGATTCATCTTTTGCCAAAAGTTTAACTCAAGGAGTTGTATCCATTTTTGTTTTTAGACATTTAAGTCATGGAAAAGACTATAGAGGATGATTAGGTTCTTCTTTTAGAAGACAATATCATATTACTCAAAGATTAACTTTGAAAGAGGTGGTTTCAAGTGATGAACGACCGTGGGATTCCATCTTGAAGAAGATGAAAATTATCCATGAGAATCATGCTATGAGCAGAGCCATGGTACTCATATTGAGGACATGGCTACAAGGTGATGGGTAATCACATGATTCTTGTTTAGTCATGGATCCTTAAAATGGGTAATATAGAAGGTGAAAAACACTCAAGGGATGAGTGATCAATTGACAGAAAGTGATATAGGACTTGATATCAACAATAAAATGGTTGAAGATGCAAGGCATTAAGGGGCTTAAGTTTGGGTTTACCTTCGATTAAATACAAATGATAAGCACCTGATCTATAGGCATTCGTAACGATATAGGGTCCAAGCCAATTAGGTGAAAATTTTCCCCATTTACTTTTCTCCTCTTTGTTACATATTGATTTTATTTCAGACAAGGTCATCGACTGAAAGGTTCGCTTCATGAAAATGTTTGTCATAGGAACATTTTATATGTTTTTGGTAGATTCAGAGATGGTCAAGAGCATTGAGATGACACTCATCTAATAACTCAAGTTGTGTCAAATGATCCTGGAAAAAATTCATTATCGTTGAGCATGTCTTGTAGTGAGATGCAGAGGGATGGAATCTGACTTCGAGAGGTAAGACAACCTCAATACCATAGACCATAGAAAAGGGGGTGGCAGCAGTTGAAGTGCAAATACTAGTGTGATAAGCCCGCAAGGCAAAAGGAATGTTTGTATGCCAATCTTTCCCAAAGATTGTTGACTACCTTCATAAGAATCTTGTTCAAGGTTTTATTGGTTGATTCGGCTTGACCATTGGTTTGCAGTAATAAGGTCATGAGAAACTAAGTTGGATGCCAAAAGCATCACAAATTTTGCATAGGGTTTTGATTTTGAATTTTTTTCTGTTATCCATGATAATGTGGTGAGGGACGCCAAAGTGAAAAATGATGTGACGGTTGATGAATTCAAATATTTTCCCGGCTTTGGTGGAAATTAGGGAATGACTTCTACCCATTTAGTGTAATATTCAATAAAGCAAGCTTATGATCCATTGGTGGCATTGTGAAGAATGGGGTTTATCTCACCGACAAGATCCAAACCCCATTGAGAAAAAGGCTAAAGGTCTCATGTGACCTGTAAGGCATGATTAGGGGTGTGATGGAGATTATCATCTGTTGGAATTTTACGTAGTGTTTGACATAATCACAACAAATACGGGTTTAGGGTTGGCACAAGAATGTTCCTAGGTGAAGAATGCATTTTGTGATAGCGAGACCACTAAAGTGACCTCCAAAAATTCCATCATAGACTTCCTTAATGGTGTAGGGAATTTTAGAACTTGTAAGGAAGCATAAGAGAATGCTATCGAAATTGTGTTTGTATAGAATACCACCCATGATGACATAATGGGAGACACTTTTAAGAAAGGCGAGTTGTCCATTACGAGTGAGATTGACGGGTAAAATGGAAAAGGAAAGAGTTTTCATATTGCTTATACCAAAGGTCACGTGGGTTAAAGGCATCGGTTCCAATAGAGTAGACCCCATGAGGTAAATAAGATGGTGATTGTAGCCTTTGTATAGTGACAAATATTTTAGGGTCAGCGGGTGAAGAGGGTATCTGAGAAGCCAAGTAGGTGATGGTATCTATAAATGTATTAGTAGAACCTGGGGTGGTTTGAAGTGCGTAATGGTCAAAGGTGGTCAAAAGTATGTCCATGTGATGCTTATACTTTTGAAGTATCTCATTATGACACTGGTATATACCATTGACTTGGTTTATGAACAACTAAGAAACACTAAATATGTTGATTGAATTAACATCTAAGGCATAGGCAGCTTGAAGACCCAATACGAGTGCTTTGTATTTAGCAATACTATTTGTACAATCAAAATCAAGTTTGAGAGACAAAGGCATAGGTTCACCATCAAGAGAAATGAAGATAACACCAGCCCTACCCCCATGCTAACACTTGGAGCCATCGAAGAAGAGTGTCATTTGGTAAGTGGGTTCATCTAGGGAAAGTGTAGCTATATACTCATTTGGAAATTCAAAGTTAGAGAGTTGATTCCTAGGAAGAGGTACGTTGACCAATTGGTTGGAAATAGTTTGGACCTTAATGTACTTTTGATAGATTAATTTGAGGTCAAGGTCAGCCAAAAGCATAAGCCAAAGATGTGGCATACTGATTTTGATAAGGTTTGGTATACATGTAGTGTAATGGGTCAGTATTAGTAATGATGAAGGTTTTGTGGTTGAGTAGGTAATGGCGGAGTTTGGTGGCGACAAAAACTAAGGATAGGAAAAGTTTTTCGGCATGGGTATATCTAGTTTCGTAGTCAAGAAGGGTATGGATTATGTAATAAATTGCTTTCTCTCGGTGTTGGTCATCGTGATGAGCGAGTATGACACCTAAAGAATGGTCAATGGCTGAAATATATAAGTAGAAGGTCTGGTCGTCCTTAGGAGGAATGACCACCGGTGGTTGAAGGAGGTATTGTTTCAATGATTCAAGGCTTTATGGCATTCATCATCCCATTTGAATGAAATGTATTTCTTAAGAAGATGATGGAATGGTTGAGAGTAGTCAAAAAGTCGGGCTCAATAAAACGATGAGTTGATTGTAACTTTCCCTATAGGCTCGCAAAGTTGACAGAGATTATTGGGTGGTGGAATTTCAAGGATAGCCTTGACTTTAGCAGGACTGACTTCTATGCCATGAAAAGAAATGATGAAACCTAGGAGTATCCCGGAAAGTACCGCAAAGAAACACCTTTTGGTTGAATATGAACATAATATTTAATGAGGTTGTCAAAGATGACTTTAGGAATGGGTAGGTGTTTAGTTCAATGCTTGGATTTGGAAAGTAGATCATCTATGTAATCCTCCAATATGCGATGCATGATGTCATGGAAGATGTAAGTCATGGCTCACTGATATGTAGCACCGGAATTTTTGAGGCCAAAGGGAATGAATCGATAGTAGAAAGTCCCTCAAGGGGTGATGAAAGAGTCTTGTGTTGATCCTCAGGAGCTTGTAATATTTGATTGTAGCCTGAGAAACTATCCGTGAGTGATACCATTTCATGGCCAGTGGTGAGATCAACTAGTTGGTCAATTCCTGGTAGTGGGAAATTGTCTTTGGGACAGGCGAGGTTGAGGTCATGGAAATCCATGTAAATTTGGAGTCCCGTTGTCACTTTCATGATAGGAATGATGTTAGAAATCCATTGGGGATAATAAATGGGTAGAATGAAGTAAACTAAGAGAAGGCATTAAAGCTCTTCTTTGACTAGAAGAGCAATGTGAGGATGTATTTTATACAACTTTTTTTTGATAGGTTTGGCATCAGGAATGGTTATGATGTTGTGAACCACAATTTTTGGGTCGATACTGGGCATATCAGCATAGTACCAAGAAAATTTGTTGCTATGGTCTCAAAGGAAAGAGGTGAAGGCTTCTTATTAAGCTATGTCTAAGGATTGGCGGATATTTAGAATGTGTAGTTCATCCCGAGTGTTAATGTTGATTTCAATGGTTGATTCATTCAACATGGTTTGTGTCTCGAGGGTAAAGACCTGTGAATATAAGAGTATTTTTGCACCAAGGTAGGTGAGGATGGACTCATCGTCCCGACATTGAAAGATGTTAATTAAAGGCATATCATCATCGATCATGTCGATACAGAATATGAGAGAAGAGGGAGCCTCACCATCACATTGATAGGTCAGGCGGTCCCAGGAAATGGTGTTTACAAAAAAAAGTTAGGAGGTATAGTTTCGTGATCTATGGACTCCGTGGGTGAGGATGGTAATGTGGGTGAATGAGAGGGGGATGATTTCTCATCCCGGATAAGGTCGATGTTCTTAGAGGATGGAGTGTCAAAAAAAAACTACTACGGTCATTGTGTTTATGAGAGGTACATGAGATGATAGTGTGGCAGCCTTGTTCATAAAAATTGAAGCCAAATCCTTTCCACGCACACCAGTGGAGGAAAGTGTGAGCAAAACGACGGTTAGTGAGGGAGTGTAGGTCAGATGAAAATGGTTGGGTTTGGGATGGAGGTTTGGGTTTATAGGTGGCCATATCAAGTCCCCCATATGTTAGATTGGTGTGAAGGTGGGGAGGGCCATAAGGGAAAATGTCACTAATGTGAATGTCATAATTGGGGTGTTGATGTAGATTCCCGTACTCTTGTGGGGTGAGGAAGGTATCGATATTATATAAGTGGTATTCCCCGCAGTAAGGTGTTGAAAAACACCTTCTAAGGGATCAATGGTATGTGGGTAGCAGGTATAGATGTCTCACTAGATGAATGGGAAATAGGGGTGCCAACAGAGAGGCTACAACTATAGTAGGGATATAAGGTTAGGCACAAATTGAAGTAGTGGAAATTTTGGTGGATGGGCTCATGGGTGAGGGTGAAGTGGTTGTGGTGGTGGATGCCTTGACTGGTATAAGCACATCATTGGGTCGATATAGCATGTTATAGGTATTAAAAGGTGAGGGGTCGAAGGGATGGTGTAATTATGTCCCTCGTGTTCAAATTTGAGGCATCGATGTAATGCCAAAAGGACACAACCCATAGCAAGGATCCAAGGTTAGCCAAACAACAAGCTATACCGAATTCCCCTTCTAGAACATAGAAAAGTTTCGGGATGGTACGGGGACCTACAAAGACATGGAGAACAATGGTACCTAGTGTAGAGGTCATGGTGTCATTGAAGAACACAACATTATGGGCTTACCATGCATGTAATTGGCAGGTATTTGCATTTGGTCATACACATGGGAGGAGATGATGTTAATACTAGCACCGTCAAATCATAACACATTGTATGTGTATATTATCGATAAAGACAGAGATGAAAAGAGTGGGGTTGGGGTCATTGGACTAGAAGGGAGCAATCTCTTCATTTGCAAAGCTAAGGGCGGCCACTTGGTGAGTGGGTGGAGGTGTAGAGGAAGGTGAAGACCTAGTGAGAGAGGCTACGTGGTGAGGGGTAATGATGGAGGCCATAGGTGTGGGGTCATTTGGTAAGACTTCGATAGATTGAAGGACCTCCATGAGGGCTTGACGATGTGACTTTGAGGTCTAGATGAGGTCATATAAAGACATTTTGAGGGGGGATTGGTGTAGTTGTTTTAGCATTGTGTGATGTGTGACCCCATCAAAAATGGGATATGTAGGACCTCGAATGATGACTTTGGGTGTGGGTGTGGATGGTATATTTGGTACAGGGTTGGTTGATGGGCCACTTGCTTTCTCCTTGCCCTTGTCTTTCTAAGCATGGGTGGAAATGTTGATCATGTTAATCTAAGGGGAGGTGGATGAAGAGGGTGTGTCATGGAAGGTATAAGTGACAAGAGGGACAAAACCTTAGTGGTGGATATAAGCCTTGTGAGATGAGTAGGGTGCATTGGCATTTGGGTGGTGGTTTGGCCAACTCTCTTATGTGAACCATGTTAATTTTGAATCTTGGGGATGGATCAAAGAGTTGTGGGGGTGGATATTTTGGTTGCTGAGTAGGCAATGAGGGAATATCTATGGAAATTGGTAAAGGTGAAATGGGTTCCTCATCAAGAAGATCATCATCATCAAAATTTTCTTCAGGAGAACACAATTGGACAAGAGCATTTTTAAAGTCTTACACTATTTACATCATGTCCCGACACATGATGGTAGGTGAAAATTTTGGTTTCATCAAACCCTTTTGATTTGGTTTTGAGTGGGTCATACGATCTAAGAGGTGGTAATGTGATGAATTTTTTTGAAAAGATTGGTTAGGATTTTGGCATAGAACCTACTAATGGATCACAATGGGAGGTCAATGTGGGTTTGGGTATAGGTTCGGATGACTCGTGGAGGAAGATTCTTTATAAGAGGGGGAGTAGGTTGGGCTACTAGTTTGGTGTGTGGTTTCATCTTAGGTTTTGGTTGTATATGCTTGGGTAGGGGCATGGTAGATGAACTGACAATCGAAGGTGTGGTTGGTTAAACTACCTTATTGGAGGGTAGTAGATTTTTAGCTTTAGGTTACATCTTTTTGGGAAAAGGTGATATGGGCACATGAGATGTGGAGGGAAAAGCATATGGTGGAAGAGGGTGGGTTACCCATGGGGGTAACCGAGGTGCTGTGGAGGTAGGTGGTGCAGTTTGGTAGGAGGTGTGAGTGAAAGAGAAGGAAGTTTCATGGGTAGTGAAGACGTTATTGAAATTATTGGAGGTATGGGTGGTAAGAAGGTTACAGGTGAGGGTGGAGGTTATTCGGTCACTTGGGTATATAAAAGGTTTGTGATAGGGAATGGGTTGTTGCATTCTTGGTTTACCAAAGGATGGGGTTTCTTGGCCGTGGTTAAGGGGTGAGGTCCTAGGATGGACTAAGGGGTGAAGGTGATAAGGGTGTGGTAGGTGAGGTTGTGGTATGAAATTTAGGATATTTGATCTTTTTGTAGGCGTTGGTTTAAGTTTGGTGCTATTTTTGAAAGATGTAGCTAATCTAATTTGATGCGTGGGTGAGTAAGGCTAGTCATGTTGGTATGACCCCTAAGGTAGTGATAGGTTTAGGTGAGGGAGATGATATATGCATGGGTTTAGGTGTAGATGTATGTTAGGCTATGGGAAAATGTGTGAGTTAGGCTATGATTGGTGCCATGGAAGGTATTGTAATAGGTGTGGTTGTGTTTGGTTTGGTCTCTCGAAACACTTTTGGATAGATAGTGGAGGTGTCAATGAGTGACAGCTTGCATTTGTGTTGAAACAAGAAGTAGAAGGCATCCCCAAAGTAAGGCTCTATTGACATAGTCTAGAGATTGGCCAAGCATGAGAATGGTAATATTATAAGCGGGGTCGACGTGGTTCAAGTGGAAATCCATGTAAAATGTGTTTGAGATTCAAGGAAATGGCTAACTTCAGACTCAGTGGGTAAGAGATTCGAAAGCAGATCAACGGGATCTTGAAGGTCTGATTGTGAATGGTCATCTATAGGTGGTGGTACTTCTATAGTATTCTCCATGGGTATAGGAGAGGATAGGCCGACTGAAGTGGGCTCTCCTTGTGTTGGTGTAGGTGGTGGACCTGAATCTTTTATGGGTAGGAGAGGTGCCACTAACAACTGTTCGAAATTTTGAGGGGTCAAAGGTGGCATGCCAACTATAGGCTCTTCCATGGGTGAAGAAGAAAATGAAGGGGGTGCTTCGTGGGTAGAGAAGTAGATTAAGTGGGCTCTTGTGTAGGTAGGGGAGCTCAAGCTAAGATTTCATCTATGGAAGGCACATGAGGAAATTGGGAAGAAACTGGTGTGTCATTGAAAATAGCGTGGACCTCATGGGACATTGCTATCATTGTTTGAGGTATCACTAGCTTGGTTGGAAGATGGGGCATGATTAGGGAATGGCTTCTTGAAGATATGCAGGTTTTGGTTAGCGGTGCATATCAAAGCCATCCAAGATTGAATCTCCATTATCTAACATTTCTTGGATGATATTCTTGAATGTGATGCGCTTATTATTATTGTGACCTTTTACACAATGATAGTTGCAAAATTTGTGCTCCTTATACCATGTAGGCATGGGTCGCTTCAGTGGTTAAAACCAAGATGTGGTTTTATAGGTGGAAGGGTAATGGCACTAGCCTTAATAAGCTTTTCCAAAACAAAAGAATAATATTCTCCTAGGGAAGTGTACTTTTTTGTTTTCGTATGAACTGGAAAGCTTGGATGAGAGAGAGATTAGAAGGGGTTTGGCTAGGTTTGATTGATGAGGGGGACCAAATTTGAGAACTATGATATTAGCAGACCCTTTGGGCTTTGAATAGTTATTTTGGGTTTTGAATATGAAGAAGTATCATTTGATTTGAACGCGATGTTATTGTTACGAAGTTGAATCTTCTTTTCTTTGATAGCATGAATTTCCAATTTCCATGCAATGGTGAATGACTCGTCGAAAGTGTGAAAATTTTACACCTGTAGGGTTGGTGAGATGTGTCTAGCACATGCCCAACTAAATAGTTCTATAATTTTAGTTTGAAGTAATTGGAATGTGAGTCGTTTTTAATGAGGCTACTCCAAATGAGCAACGAAGTCAATGATAGACATGGTGATACTTGTTGTGTGGAATACGATCAGTCATGGTAATGTTCTTAACAATGTTGATGGAGAGGTGATCTAGGATGGCTTGGGAAACTTGATTAAATGAGTAAATGGAGTGTCTTGGTAATCCACCGTACTATCCCAATGAAGGTCTTGTCGGGAAATTGGGAAATTCCTCAAAAGTAAAGTTCCATCATGGGTAATTAGGTAACACCCATATTTAAAGGACCGCAAATGTTTTTTTGGATCTTCTTTGATATTGAAGCGGTTGAATTTTGGCATTTCCCAATGTATGGGGTATGGTCAAATAGGAATGGACAGTGAATAGTATCATTACAAATTTCATCATAGGTGAGGGAATTATGTGAGTCAAAAACATATACTTCTAGTGTTTACAGATTTTCCATCATCAAATTGATGAGGTCATCGGTAGGTTGTGATGGAGGGACACCTCCGTGGCATAAGGGGAAAAATATTAAACTTGAGAGAGAGGTTGAGAATAAGGATATGACATAGAAGGAACATATCCATAATTGGTGACACATGAGATAGGGGTTGTTGATAGTAGGTGTATGTAGGTGGGATGGTCGTCATGACTCGGTAGTGATTGGGGAAGTGTTTACTGGATGGAGAGGATGAAATTCTGAATGGAGTAGAGTCACCGACACAAGTGGTTGTTTTATAATGGGTATTTTTGAGACAATGGGTGTAGACTGTGCTATGGTCTAGGTGGTCAATGAGGGGACAACAGATACGATAGGCACGAGTGAAACTGTAGACATAATGGTCATGACAGTATGGGGCATACTGTGAAACTACCAAGGGTGAAGCAAGTGAGGGTAACACCATCTTATTAGGAGCTGATATAGGAGCAGAATAAGGGCAAGAGAGATGAAAACAAGCATGTTGTATATCAACTAACATGAGGAGTCTCGGTTGGAAGAGTAGGAAAGGTAGAACCGTAAGGCTATGGGATTCGATCAAGGATTCATGCAAACTCTCCATCGCCTATAGAAATGGTGGTAGGTAGGAGTGGTTGATGACTAGCATCAAATATGAGGGCATTAGTCTCAAGCTACAATTCAACACCATATGAACAAGTGCTAACTCGTAAGAATGTATTCTCAGTAGATGACACATAAAATAGTAGAAATAGAGATTAATGAAGTCTGGGAGGTGAATCGTCAATGTCTAGATTTTTGAAAATCAAACACAGAAACCAATGAAGGTTAGGTTGACAGTGACAAATTGAGGGAAAACTAATGATGGTTAGGATGATTGATGACGGTTGAGGGAACACCGATCATAGTTTCTAAAACCGATACCGCATCGTGGAAGAAATCAGTCTCAAAGAATGAAACAGGAATGTTGGATGTGTACTTGTGAAAACTATGTATGATAGTAGGTATCAATAGGGGAGGAATATGATGATGCCCTGAGGGCCAGAAATAGAATAGAAATAGTGATGAAGGTTATTCTAGGTAAAGTAAATAGAAATCCGTGTCGACACGGTTATGGTTTAACCGACAACGGTCAAATGTGAACCGATGATGGTCACTAGACGGATGTCATGAATCGTGAAATTGGAAAGAAATGAAGAAAAATTGGTTTTTTGAATTAAATTAAGTCAAGAATCAAACTTAGAAACCTAAGAATGAGGAGATGGGGCCTTGACAAACTCATACAAAGTCAGAATACTCCAACCACAATGGTGGAGTGTGCAAGGAAGAAGAAAAATGGAGAGTCCTAGTCTCACACCTTAAAACATAAGTCAAGAAGAACACTAAGAAAAAGCATCATTCTAACAGTGATTTTCTTATGTTTTTTTAGCTTATTCTATTTAGGACTGACTATGTGTTTTTAGAACAAAATTTTTGGTTAGGAATGGGTCCTATGAAGAAGGATATCTAAAAGGAGAGGTTTCAAGTATGTTATGGCAGGGCGGGCCGTCCTTTGAGATGATGACTCGACAAAGGAAATGAGCTAGGGAGTACCTACCAACCGGATCATGTGATCATTGACAGATGTTCCTGTAAGATGTTGTTTAAGAAAGATGTGTATATTTTGATTTTGTGCAAGTTTGGTAAGATAGAGAGAGAGAGAGAGAGAGAGATGTGATTTCTATGATTCTTTGTGTCAACCATTAGTTGGGCATGACTTCCAGCATATAGGTTTCCCTCAATTTTAATGTGAGCTAATAATGCAACAAATTAGAATGTAATGCAAGTGTTTTAAACCCAAATCAAAGTGTGATATTCAATGTAGCAAGTGATGAATAGGAAGAGGGATGCTCTTTTACTAATGCAATGCAAAAGAAAGGAAGATGCATTATTTTTAAAGCACCAAAAATATAAAAAAATTAGACAATAGAAAGAAGGAGAATGATTTCCAAAGAAGAAAATTAATGTGGAAGCTTTTTAAAGGGAAAAAAACACACAACTATCACCTAGGAATGAATAAATTCAAAATAACCCCTGATGGGTTCCACTGGGCGTGCCAAAATGTTTCACCATTTACTTTGCCTTTTTGAAATGATGAAATAGTTAAGGGTAAGGGCCAAGAAGGAATACATGTTAAATGTTGGTTGATTGATGGTTGTTAGATGTGTTATAACTTCTTGATCCACAAATGAATGTCGAGATTCCTTTTGATACGAGGAATTACCTATCATACAAAACAAGACCACAAGATGATAGTTAAATGATATATGAAAGTGGACTACTTAACATATGCTAGTTCCAGAAGTGTGATGCTCCCTCCCTGGCATTTTGGTCACAATCCACTGTTTAAAACAAATTAATGTGGGAAACAAGTAAATTCCTACTATAGTTGATATGATTTAGGTATTTCATTCAAGTACAAAAATTAAATCCAATCACAACAAGCTAGGCTATAGTTGGATCTGAGAGATGAGGTGTCTATCAAGATACTGGGACTGGTCAGGGTCTGATTCTTTCTTATTTAGGTCAATTGGTAGGATGTTTGTTGGGTTTGTTCTTAGTCAAGGTGTAAAACATAGAGATCGACGCGATGAGTGTGATCAATGCTGGTTTAGGTAGAACTGATGATGGTTATGGATAACCGGTGTTGGTATGGTTGAGGTAAAAGAAACTCAAATAGATTAAATGGCAGTGGCTGATCTGAGGCCAAATAAGGTTAGGAGAGTGAATGAGAAGGTATTTGGAGATCTCAAGTACACTCAAAAATGGATATTAGGTCAAAATGGTGATTTGGTGGTGTGGGTAAGGGAAATGGTGGGATTACAAGCTATTAAGCAATGGAGGAATGAACATGCAAAGTATAAACTAATGATAGGAATGAAAAAAGTTAACTATGTTGAAATAGAAAATGCTGGTAGAGATGTACTTACTGTGATGTAGATTTTGATGGCTGAATGGAGGTGGCTATTGATCAGAAGAATAGTGTTGGATATCATAGCAGTGACTCCTAGAATGATTCTCAGGGGAGCAATTCTTCAATATCTATCTTGGTTATGACTCTAGATGTCTAGATACACAAAAGATGTTGGTTTCACTTGCATGCATCTCTAATATAATTTTCTTACTCTCGAATGTGCCAACCCAAAAATAAGGTTGTTTTTGTTAATAAATGGTAACCGATGATGGTTTTAGGTTGAGTGTCATCGGTTTAGGGGTGACCGCGCGCGCGTTTAAGGCCGATTCCCTAAGTTTACTAAAATGGGTAGATCTTTCTAATTTCCTGGGCCCGGTTAGTTTATTCTTGCGGATTAGAATAGAAACTTCCCTTCTAATGAGTGTGAATGTGGTTAGAGAGATTTTAGGGATTGATTTTAGAGTTAGACCAAATCTTAGCTCATTAAGGTAGGTAAGACTTAGTTATTGTTGGATATAGAAACATGCCAAGAATAGGTCTAGGGTGAGGTGGATGGATGAGGTGTCTAGGTGAGGTGGTGGGGTAGAAATTAAGGTAATTAGATATTAAATATTGTGAGGATATATATTAATTTCATTAAATTAATGGTGATGTGGGGTGGAAGGGGCCATGGTTAGATGAGTATTCTTGAACTAGCTATTTGACAAGGGACCAAGGGGAGTGTGACCCAATTTTGGTGTCTACACTCAAATAACCGCAAAAACTTGTTTTTTGAAGAATGAATATTTGATCTCATAGTATTTGAGGGATTGAATGAAGAAAGAAATTGGTTTCTCCATTAGATCATCATTTTGTTGGGTGAGGATACATGAAATGCTCTCTTGACCTGCAAAAGCATAAAGAATAAAATATTTATCAAACCTGGGTTCACCAGTGTGGGAGCTTGAGAAATGGCTATTTTGATGGCTTCAATCTCTCCCTTATTTCCTTCATCCATGAGAATGGCATATTTTTCTTCAGCATGTCAATTAGTGGTTTAGCCAATGCTGCGAATTGAGGGATGAATATCCCTATGAAATTTATGGTTCCCAAAAAATATAGAGACCTTTCTTGTGACTTGGGAGATACAAGGACATAATCAAATGAAACCTGGATGGATTAATAGAAATTCCTTTCACTAAAACAACATGCCCCAAAAAATTTCCCTTATGCACTGCAAAAATACATTTCTTGGGATTGAGTAAAACCCTGAATTCCCTCCACCTTCAAAAAAAGTTTCTTAGATGCGTGATGTGGTCTTCTACATGCTTAGAATGTACAGTTATATCATCAAGTTAAACCAAGATGATATCATTGATTAGTCCCTTAAATTCCATGTCCATGGCTCTTTTGAAAGTATCCCTAGCATTAGACAATCCAAATGACAATTTTTTTGTAAGCATACGTGCCCCACTTGGTAATGAAAACCATTTTGAATTGATTAGATTCTTGGATTAGAGTTTGATTATAACTTGAATATCCATCAAGTAAAGAAAATATTTGAGATCCTGCCACCGTTTGAAGGATTTTCTCCATTGATGGAAGAGGATAATGATCTTTCAATGAGGCACGGTTCAAGTCCTTGAAATCCATGCACAACAAAATTTATCTATTCTTCTTCCTTATGGGGACTAAATTGGTAACCCAAGAGGAATGTTTGATAGAAAAATTATACAGGACTCAATGAGTTTGGTTAGATCCTTTCTCATTAGTGGCTCAATTTTGGGTTTAATTAGCCTCTGTTTCTAATGAACTAGCTTAACATTAGGATTTAGTTTGATGGTATGTTGTGCTAGACTGGATCAAAACCACGTAGGTCTTTTTAGCTCCATGAAAAATGTTTTGATACTCTTGAAATTTTTTGATCAAATATTCTTTCTCTTCGGAAGTGCATACTTTTCTGATCTTTAGAAAATTTTCATTTACCACCTCGAATTCCCCAAAATATTCTTTTTTAACCACCATGTTAGAGCTTTGTCTTTTGGATTGATCATATAAATTAAATATGGATTCCAAAGTAACTAAGTCTTTGGGTAGCTTGTTGCTTTTCAATTGTATGATTTGATCACCATATGATTCTTGCAGCTTATCTTGATTTTTCGCAGCAAACTCCGCCTCTTCTTGTAGGAAAAGAACAATTTATTTGTCACTATAAAACACTTTCTAACTCACATTATCAAGAACTATAGGTTGAACAACCATTTTGACAGATTTCTTCCCTTCTTTCATGATATTAATAGGTATGTCGCATCGTGAGCCAATCATAGCAAGCTTATCAAAGATCTTGATTTTGATTTCTAAGAACCATGTGGATCCCAAAAAATTAGAAATATTCAATCAAATCCAAAATTGGTTCTTATATAATCTTAAAAGATCATTTTTGGATGCACTGCGCATTGTCACTTGATGAAAAACTAACTCACTATCTCTCAAAATAGTCGGGCTTTGATTCCCTTATTTTAAGCTAGTTTGATTCCTTGAAAAATGGCTCTCGTATTCAAGCAAATTATTAGGGCAACTAATTTGCAACCAGAAATATGAGAATTAATTATCTCCTTATAGAGAAATTAGCATGACACCAACACTGATCCATTCTTGCTCCTCAATCCATCGAAAATAATTTCCACAAATTCTTCGATTTTTATTTTTGTTTTTTCAAGTTGTGGTATGATTGTACCTTCTTCATGAATGCAGTATGTACCCAATCTTGTTTCTTCCAACAACAGCAAACCAAATTCTTCCTCTACCAACACATTAACGTAGGGATCATACTGATGATCTCCACTCACTTCATCCAACATAGTATCAGGGACTTCTTCAACAAGAGTGGTCAGTTCATGATCAACATCTTCTTCTTCTGGATCACCGATGGTATAATTCCCATTTATAGGACTAGCAGTGTAGGGTTCTACATGATTATGGTAGATTAGTTCCACCCTTATAATTACTTTGGTTCTATATCAATGACTGAGAATCCTATGTGACCAATCAACTAATAGATAACCTCCCATATTGACGATAAGATATCGTGATAGGAAGATGACAAAGAGAGGAGGGAGATTAATGACCGATAGGTCTTGGGTAGATGAAAAAAATTAGGTATGCATGGATGGTAAGTTGAAATCCTTTGATAACTCCAACAATTTTAACAAGTGTTCCATCAAGATGAACAACTCCTCTCGTAATCGCAGCACATAATGTATGCCTAGTACATATGTAATTTGTTTGGGAATGATCGAGCTATCGACACCGTAATCGATCATCCAATTATGTACCAAATGATCTCCAATTATCGGGAAATATAGAATGGTGGTGGTTTTTTTCTTAGGAATACATTTCCTTCCGATTGACACAAACTTATAGTATTTTTTGTTCCATGACCCGATGATCTCACAACAGATGTACCAAAATTGTTCGAGCCTCTCATAACAAGTTTCTTTGAGAAGGAATTGAGAGTGAGTCTTGTTGGTATCCAAATTGATTCTCCCTTGGAAACTAAGAAACATAAAAGATTTAGCAAGACACTAAGAGATAGAAAAATCATATAATGAGTCATTTTTTATCCAGGAGGGGATTCATCTGACTCTTTGTCACTCGGGCATCAGAGAAATGGATAACACCTTCATTAAAGATTTGATCTATCCTCACCGCTTTAAGCCATGCCTTTGACCAGCCGAGAGGACCCGCTTTGTAACCTCTATCGGTGAAGGAGAATGAAGATATCCTTCTTTACAAAATTTTTAAAGGGGACCCTTAGAAAATATGATCAATGCACTACAATTTAACTCTCACGAGTTGTAACTTCTAAAGAATGGTGATATTTCCTAGATGGGGCTAAGGTTACTAAAGACATTATGGAATCCCGATTACTTATGCATATTTTAGCAATAAAATTTATACATGTATGGACACATAGGGAAAATAGGGTTATTTAAGGATGAATTCACTATTTTTGAATAATTTTGGTGGGAGATTAAGAAGGATAAAATTGATTATACCAGATCTTTGAGAGACTTCAAAAAAATTAGAAAGATAAATGACATAAATCTTTGGAATAGATAAAATATTCCTTCAACCAAAAGGTTTGCATCAATGGAGGCCCATATTTGCATAGTTTCAGAAAATCTCCAAGAATTTAACATGAAGGCTCGAGACTCAATAAAACATCAAAGAACCCTAGTTCCTCATGCCTAAGATACACTTGAAGGCTTATAAACAATCTTTATCAATAAATGATAGTGAAGTGATTTTAAATTGTTTATCTCATCACAAGATGAAATATCTTCTTGAAATGAAATTGCAAATGCCACTAAATTGTCACAGGGATGAGATCTTGTGTGATTCGGAGGGAATTTAACACAAGATTGCAATAGGAATAAGAAAAACTACTTGCAAAAATTATGAAATAAAGTAGACACAAATTGGTCCAAGATTGACATAAATTAACTCAAAATTGATTAGATTCATTAGCAGGGGAAATTTTCTTTGAATAGTCTCAGAGCTTGTTAATGGCTATACACTCATAACCAACTTGATGTGATTGAAATATAAAACATAGGAAATTAACAGGTTTCTTAGATTGGTCTCTCAAGAAGATGGGCTCTCTCAAATTTTCTCTTAATAATTCAACCCCCGACCCTTTGCAAGAGTATTCTCATTGCATTTACACATTTCATTTTCTCACTCATACCAAATTTTCCCCCTGAAAAGAAGAATATTTGAGGAACCTTTGCTTGTTACCAATTTTCCTTAGAAAGCAACGTTTAACAAATTCATACCCAAAAGATACCAGGTGGACAAATTATGAACTGATCACATTTCTCAGACCCTTGACTAATGACTAGGATGCCATGCCACAAGTTTTTATAGTCCTTTTAATCATTCTTATTATTCTATCATATAAGAAATCCCCATTTTAATCATTTTCCGGTATCTCTCGTATAACCGGATCTCGACAGTAATCCTTTTCACCCTCGAGGCAACACCTTTTCATCTTTTACACCTACAACCTCCATCATTTCATCATTTTCCCTCTCTTTCCTCTGCAACTCTGTCCCGCATCCATCTTCTCTGGTAATTCACATTTTTACAAGTACCCAAGCAATTCCAACTTCAAAATATTGACCTTAACAATCCTTGGACTCACAAATTAAGTTCTAAATCCATTTAATGGCACTTTGCAGATAAAAATGACAAGGAATTTCATCAAAAATGACGAAAAATAGTGCATATTCACATCTCCAGGAGTCTTGGAGCAAAATGGCGAGAAAAACAGATGCAATGCACAACAATCGTTGATTCTCCCCTTCTCAACTTTAGATTAGAGCCATCCACGTGTTTCCTTGGTGCAACTATAAAGGTGAGGTACAAAGGTAAGTTTCCAAACAAGCGTGGGCCTTCCATGTGCCTTGGGCCCAAGAAAACTATCTTTGGCCTTTGAAAAGTCTCAGTATAAAAAGGAGCCAGTGGAAGCCTCCATGTGTCTCCATAGCGCACCTTTGAGATGGTCCCAAAAAAATGGATACCCCAAACAAGCACAAGCTCACCACGTGTTTCACCGATCAGACGAGTTTGCTGAAAAATTTGAAGGACCAACAGAAGGTGCCATGTGTCTAGGGTCCGAGACAGTTTTCCTTGGCCATTGAAAAGTCCAAGGAAAGGAAGAGTGAGTGGAAGCCTCCAAGTTTCCTCTTGGTGCTTCTTCAAAATAAAATTTAGGGGCCGGTCCCCAAACAAGCATGGTCCCTCCACATGTCCCAGGCCTTTAGAAAGTTGCTTGAAAATTTTAAGTATAGAGAGGAGCCAATGGAATCCTCCACATGTCTCCCTGGTGCAATTTTGAGATGGTCCCCAAAAGGCGGAGACCCTGAACAAGCACGGATCACCACATGTCCCCTTGGCACAACTGCTAATGTGGGACCCTGAGGCATATCCTCAAATTAGTTTCGACCCTCCACATGTCCATGGTCCGCCAAAGCTACACCGGCCACATGAAAAAAATTTCTAAGTCTAGGCAAGGCAAATGAAAACCTCCACGTGTCTCCCCAATGTAACTCCAAGGTCAAACCAAAAGGAGAATTTTCAGATGAGCGCCGACCCTCCACATGGACAATATTTGAGTTGAATTAGGCCTTAGAGTTTCAAAGTGCCCCGTTGAGCCGCATCTAACTAGAAAGGGCCACATTTCCACAAATGTTGAGATATAAATTTGACGGGAAAAACACACCCGTCAAACATAAAATGCAGGAAAATCACCATTTGCGCCTAAAATGAATCTTTCTTTAAGGAAAGATAATTTGGAAATGATATAAGGCCCAAATGTGATCCACCAAGCCACATCCAATCAGAAAAGACCATGTTTCCATAGATATTTGGGACAAAAATTGACAGGGAAAACAAAACGTGATTGTGGAAAACGAAAGGAAGGGAAAAACTTGAGTTTTCACCCAAGTTACAAATTCTTTCACATGGACAGAGGAACAAAAATAAACTCTGGATTTAAAGTGATCCTTGACCAAAGGAAGGGACTAATCATGGCAACCAAATGAAGGAAAAATCTTTTATGCATTAATACGGGAGATAGAAAATATGACAGAGCTTGCAAACTGAATAATTTCATGGACAAATGGGGTGAGATAAAATTGAGCACCAACACATGCACATAGTAATGCTCAAGTTGGTATTCTTCATTCATTCTAAAATACTTTAGGGGAATTGATCCTACTTTACTGACACTTATTTGGGCATTGGGATCCTCCTTTGGAAAATGCTTTTTGGGTACCGTGATGTCTAAAGAACCTTCTTTTCTTGTAATTTGGCTAGCAGGTGTTTCTGGTGGTTTCTTTCCTGCATCTTTATCAAATAACTCTTATGGATGAGGTTGTGAAGTGGATTATTGATCAGCTTTGGAAGGTTGAGATTCCATTTCTCTCTTTTTAGAATGAGTTTTTTTTGCCACCAATGAGGAATGTATATTCAACCTGAAAAAATCTTCTCGCTTTCCAATTTAGAAAAGTGGTGTCCTCGGAGTTCTTGTGGTTGATCTTTTATTTCTTGCATAGATGATTTTTTTTTGGATTTTGAGGGGTAGATATGCTTTGAACCATAAGGCCTAGCTACAAACTCTATTGGGAAAAATATTTTGATTGTGGAGTTGAGAAAAGGGATAACACCATTAATAGTCTTGAACTAGATTATTCTGGATAGGTACTATGGCTCTAGATGAGCTGGCAGCAAGAGGGTTTTGAAAGTTTAAAGGCCCAAAATTTGTAGCTTGACTTGCAGTTTGATTTTGAGGTTGATTGTTCCCTTGAAAAATAGGACGGTTAGCTTGATACTGCTGACTTTGTGGCTGGTATGGATAATTATATTGAAATTGTTGCCTCTTGAGTGCAATGAGCTCATTCCCAAAAGTTTATAGTAATGAATTGAATTCAAATACGTCATTTGAAGAGGTGGGGGAAGACTGAGCTGATTTCTTGGAGGTTTCCAGAATAGGAGTAATGGTAGGTTGATTGTTCATAAGATCTGAAGACAATGGCATTAGTGGTTATGGAGCTATCTTTCCAGCCTAGATTAAGGAATTATACGTTACTATGGAAACATCGTAGGAATCCTAGTAGTGTAGTCCCTCCCATGGAATGGATCATAATCTGCTACATTGTTATTCAAGACTCATAAATAGTACAAGAATAGATTATTTAGATAAGGATTTATGAGTTTTGGAATGCTATTCTAGGTCATATGGAATCGGAAGTTAAAATCACTCATGTATTCTTAGGGAGCTATCTTTATGGTAGTGAGTTGTTCTAAAAGTGACAGTTATCACTCTTGTCTTCAAATTGTTTACGATATTTTCTCCTAACTTGTCCCAAGGGGTTATAATACAAACATTTAACCCTCAAAACCATTAAAATGATTTTCCCTTAAAAGAGGTAGCAAGAAATCGAACCGCAATGTTGTCCTTTGTGATATTATGTACAACACAAATGCTTGCTACATCAAGAATATGCTCCACCGTAGTAACGTGAGTAGAAGGGTAAAATTTTGAGAGCAGCTACAGGTATAGGGATTTAACTTGAACAAACTCTTATTTAAACGCTTAATCACTACCACTCATTATGCATTTATCCTATATTACTTAGACTAGTTACCATGTTGGGTAGTTGCCCCAACCACCAACCACTCATGGTAACTCAACAATGGACTTTGGATTCACTTCCTACCATTCCTTTAGACTCACTTTGGTGTCTAATTTTTTGACTTGGCTAACTCGGAGATTAAATCCACATTTTTCCATGCGATGATCTCCCTTTCATGGATATTATGGCTATGGAATACATCCACTTTTTACCAACCTCAACATGGAATTCATGACATGTAAGTTAGAAAGGGAAATATGGACTTCGGAATCCACTTCAAACACATAATGATATGAAAAATTGGTTCACTATCTCCATTCTCCTGGATGGAGACCTAAAAATCTCCCATGCATGTAATTTTTATGTCTGCTCACCATTTCAACACATCCACCTAGCTATGGATGAGATATTTCCCACGAGGTGATTTCAAATGCAAGCTAATATCAAGCTGTGAGCTCACTAAACCGTAAAAATGAATTGGTCTTGAATGTTCCTTCCTTCATGCTTAATCGAGTGATCTCTTTGACTCAACTTACTTTAAGCAACAAGTTTTCCACCAATTCTACCTCCGAGTGGTGATCATCTTATATCACCGAACCATCCATGAGTTTTCCCAAGCTAATACAAAAACTCTACCCGTGCCCTTGCCATTTCTCGTACTTCCTTGGCTCTACCTGGTGAGCCATCCTTTGAGCTCTGGCGCGAATGACGAGTCCGATCCATTAAACACATCCCTATCTCACTGACTCATTCTATCAATCTGAATGGCTTGGCTCACTTGTATACCCACCGATTTATCCTATGTCAAGCCCTTGGATGATCTAATGAACCATTCCTAACATGATAACCCCTCAGCACCATCACAAGCCATTATTTTGGCTAACTCAAGATTTCCTTAACTCTTTATAATCCTAGTTCCGTTGCTCACTTGAGAATCATGCTTAATAACTCACCAAATGTTTCTCATGCTCAAACCGAGACACCTCCTAAGCTTGCATGGGTTATATTAGAATTCAAACTTGATACAACCATGTGTAAATCAAAATGAATGGCCCGAATTGCTCAAAAAAAATTTCTCCCTCATACACTCAATTAGTTTTTCGAATTCATGGCCTCAATTCCTTACAACTAGCCAAGTTATCTTAGTGTTTTTGTAACTAATCTTGTCATCCATGATCTCCAACTGAGCCATTCTCCACTAACGTTACCGTCGAGCCATCTTTTACCCCACAAGAACACTTATACCCTTTCAATACTAAAAGTTTGATTCCAAGCCACCCCGAGATCTCCCTCTAGCTGCCATTGTCAATCTCGATTGAGCTCCCTAATTACAAAATCTAGATATTTTAATCTTAGTTTACTAATTCATAGGTCAGCCCTTTTTTCCATCCAAATATGATACTGCCCAAGCTCATTCTACACCGGCTTGACATTGAATCATGTGTCCTAAACTTGAGATCATCACCATTCCATTGAGCTGAGCTAATTGGGCTCACTTGAATCATCTAAGAGCTCTTCCCTCATTCAAAGTGACAATTTTAGGCTTGACCATTTACTCCATGAGACAACCTATAACTCACCTTTAGCTTGTCGAGCTACTCGGTGAGCTATTTCTAGCTCAATGCCATGTTACTCCTTAAATCTGACCCTATCCATCTTTTTGATATTCTGGATCTCTTTCTTGAAATCGAAGAGTTATGGAAATGTAACAAAACCTTTTAAACATAAATTATCAACTTTGATGATTACTTATTCGTATCGAATAAATGCGGGCCTGCTAAGGGATACATTTTTCTTTGAGCAAACTTGAAACCTTTGAGACCCAAAATGAAGAAGAATAACTCGAGATGACTCTGAGACCACCTAGAACAACATAAAGGTTTCCTAAACATAAAATTTTGACTAGAATGTCCCAGAATACCTCATGAATTATTTTTCCAGTCTTAGGACATAATAGGCTCTCGTTGTCCAATTTTTTCCAAAAGGACAAAAGTTGAGAACAAATACTTTTGCACAACATAAAAAACAACATAATCTGAAAACAATTTCCCAACAATAGACCTACTAATCAACTAACCATGCTCCATAAGAAAAATATGTACATGTCTTTATCAAGTTTCAAAATTAATCTTTCCAAAACCCTTTATCAAGAGAAAGTCATCCAAGTATGAGAAATTTTCATTTTTAACATTCAATAGGAATCCCAAAAATGCTTTGATAAATTTCATGCTAGTAATCTATCACAACTATCTATAATGATGTGAAAGAATTTTCCAATTAAGAAAATATGCTAAAAGATATGAATTGTACCTTCCTTGCTCTAGTTTTAAAATGTGGTAATGCCATGGAATTAAAATACTTTAGACCTATAAGTCTGTGCAATAATACCTATAAAATTTTCATGAAAATCTTGGCTCTCCGTTTACAACTGATCCTCCCTTCTATCATTTCTGATCAACAAGGAGGTTTTTTCCTTGGCCACCAAATCCAAGATGAGATCATTACAATCAAAGAGATAATTCATTCAGATAAAATTAGCAAGAAGGAAGCTATGATCCTAAAATTGGATATGGCTAAAGCATATGATAGGGTCTCATGGAGTTTTCTTGACAAAATTCTTGAATGGTTTGGTTTTGATGTTTCCTTCCGGAGTTTGGTTAAGGCTTGTATTTCTAATGCCTAGTTCTCTATTCTTATTAATGGGACCCCTTTTGGTTTCTTCCCAGCTCCCAAGGATTAAGGCAAGGGGATCCCCTTTCCCCTTTTCTTTTCATAATTCTAGTAGAAGCTCTCAAGAAGACTCAATGTGGAAACTAGTAATGGATTCATAAAAGGGATATCTCCTAAGGGGTATGGAGAATGTGACTCATCAACATTTTTTTAATGACACAATCTTGGTGGGTGAAACATCAATCTCTGAAGCTAAGAATTTTAAATCTCTCTTAGATGATTACATGGAGGTTTTGGGTCAGTTGGTGAACTATAAAAAGATCTCTCTTCTTCCTCAATTCTTTGGAAAGCAGATGCATGAAGATTCCTAATATTCTGGGTTGTGCCTATAAACCCTTCCCTACCTTCTATTTAGGTATTCCCTTGGGGATAAAATACCTTCTAGTGTGGAATGGAACTTTCTTATCAAAATATTCAAAAAGAAGCTTATGGGGTGGAAAGCTAATATGTTATCTTAGGCCAAGAAAATTACCTTACTCAAGAGCTCCCTTCAAAGTCTCCTAGTGTATGTTATGTCTCTCTATCAACTCCCTAGGATAATAGTGGAAAAACTTGAAAAGATCCAAAAAAGGTTCTTATGGAGTGGTATTGAAAGCAATGAAATAATACCATTGGTGGCTTGGAATAGAGTCTGTAAACCTAAAAAGATAGGGGGACTTGGCCTTAGAGATTGGACTAAAATGAACAAAGCTCTTTTGGCCAAAATTGGATGGAGGCTAATAAAAGAAAATGGGGTATGGACAATAATTCTAAGGAAAAAATATTGGATGGATGCAAATGACAAATGATGGATCTTCAAATAGGTGTCCTTTAATGGGTCAAGTGTTTGGAAAGCTATTAATTGGGATAAGGATATAGTTGCTAAGGGCAGCAGGTGGAAAATAGGGAAAGGCAATGAAATATGTTTCTGGACTGATAAATGGGCTGAAACTTTACTCTTGAAGATAATTTTCCCCAAATCTTGAAATTTTTAGAAGACAAATATGGGGAAAAAATAAACAATTATATGGAAACTCAAGAAATCTTTCAGACTTGGAAACACATAGAACTAGACAGCAGGAATTTAAAGCACACATGGTTAATCTCAATGTTTTTCTAAAAAACTATGTGTCTTCTAACAACAAGGAACAAGATCATATTGTGTGGCATAGAGAACAAAATGGTAACTTCTCAGTTAAATCTACCTATGCGTTATTCTTTGAAGAGGAAACTAGAGAGGAAGATCTTATTGCTGGCATGATATGGAATAAGAATATAACCCCCAAAGTCAATGTTTTCAGTTGGCTAATGGTGATAAATAGGATTCTTACTATGGATAACCTTTCCAAATGAGGTTTCCATATGGTCAATAGATGTATTTTGTGTGAATAAAACCTGGAAACAATGAATCATTTATTCCTAGATTGTCCTGTTGCTCATCATATTATGTCTCATATTCTGGGTATGTTTTTGGTTAATTAGGTAATTCCCAAGGATATTCAATCATCCTAGAATCAATGGAAATTCCCTTTCAATAGCCAAGGGCTGAAAAATATATGGAAAATGATCCTTGGTCATTTATGGTGGGAAATATGGAAAGAGAGAAATAGGAGGATTTTCAATAACAAGAAACTTCCTAATAGGTTGATTATTAACAAATGTTTATAGGATGTTAGAAATAATTTTTCTATCCTCAAGAATAAATAAGTGGAAGTCATGGACTGTGAACAACATATCATAAAGAAATGGAACTTAACCTATGATCCTCAACCTAGAAAGAGAAATCCTAGAGTAGGGGTTAAGTGGATTCCTCCTCACAAAGGTGTTATTAAAATAAATTTTGATGGTGCTGCTAAAGGGAACTTGGGAAAGGCAGGAGGAGGAGGAGTTTTTGTAATAATAAAGGGATGTTTCTCCTTGCTTATTTATTTAGCTTGGGCATACAATCTAACCATGTAGCAGAAGCTGCCACGATGTTCTAGGGAGTGAAGTTAGCTAAAGAGAAAGGTTTCAAAACCTTCTTATGGAAGGTGAATCTTTGAATATAATTTCGTGCATGGGGGGTAAAATTACTACCTCTCTTTCTATTGAATACTTCATTAACAATACAAATCATAAATTATCCTCCTTTGTTGAAATCTCTTTTCAACATATTTACCGTGAAGGAAACAAAATTTCTGATTTAATGGCTAACAAGGGGGTAGAAGCTAAGGATTTAAAGGTGGTTGAGGAACTACCCCTTTTAGAATCCAACTTCATAGAAATCTTGGAATGGGAGTGTGTCCATAATAATTTTTTTGCCAATGAGGATGGTAATAGGTAATAATGCCTTCTGGGTGACGCCTTTGTGATATTGTGAATCTTGAACTTGTGTAAAACTTTATTTCCTATCACTTCAAGGTTTGGGAGGATTTCCTTTTATTTTGAATCATCTCAACAAATGTGCCAAAGGGATTCAAAACAAGGGTAGACATTTTCTCTACAGGAAGAAGAGTAATTCAAGCAATATGGGTGGAGATTTAGTAAGAACTGAACCGAGCAAGGTCCCGATGATGTCAAAAGAGGCCGAGGAGCTGCTCGACAGGGATGGATTGTTAAAAAAATTCAACATCTTTAATGGGTATGATGAAAATTTGAGTGAAGTAGTCATGAAAACCTAGAAGGATGGTCATGTTAGGGTTGGAAATTTTTCTTTCACTATCTCTCCAAAGTTCATAGAAAAAACATTTGGTCTACCTCAAGAAGGAAAATTTTCTTTCAAGCCCAAGTCAGACTACAGTCAAGAGATTGATTACTTCATGCAAGGTAAGGGGATGCCTAAAATTCTCCATAATGGTTATGCAAGAGGGGCCCCATCCTTTCAATGAAATTTCTCAGTTAATCATGGCATACATTACCCTTGAAGGGTGTTATAAAGTGATTTATGGGTATCATTTTCCCATGTTGAATCATGTTAGGAATAACAGACCCTTTAATTTCCCAAACTTTTTATACCTCTCTCTCTAAATCAGTTTCTCAGGTTGGGAAAGGAACTTTCTCCCTGCCTTTGCATCAAGGCCTCATCAAATCCATGCTCAAGTTGGGTACCCCCCTCATTGGAAAAAATGAAAAATTTGGGGCTTCTGCTAAATGGACTACAAATCGGCTTCGGGGAAATGAGGTTTTGGGAGATGAGGTGGATAATGCTAGTGGGGAGGAAGAGTGGAATTTGGTGACTAAAAGAACCAGATCTCATCTGGACAAAGAAAGCATTAAAAATAAGTGTTGGGAAAGTGGATCTTCTGAGCCTTGTGAGAATTTGGTTAGCTCGGACTCAAGGGAACAACAGGATGAGGACAGGGGCTATTCTATTTTGGGTGAAAAATAGGAAGATGGAGCTTTCCAAGTAGAAACTAGTGAGGATAAGAAAATTAGGCAAGACCATGAATCCACCGAGGGAAAAAGATCCAAAACTACAGAGGAGGCTATTGAAAGTTTTCACACTCTTAAAACTTCCCGAAAAATATTGTTTAATGCCCAAGATAATATGATGAAATCCAATGTCTTCATGTGTGAATTCAAGAACTACAGTTAGACATTGATATCAACAGACACAAGATTAGCATGGTGACCATTGATCTGAGGGAGTTGTAGGAAAAATTTGAGAAGCTTACTTCTATTATTCTTAGTGAACAATTAAAAATGCAAATGAAAGATGCATGGCCATGGAGAATGATATGCTAAAGATGAAGGGGATTATTCTCTAGATCAAAGATGTTCACATCCTCAATGTAAAAATTACTATCCACCATCTTAAAATACTTGCTGAGATGATCCACTCCATGGAAATAGTGAAGAACAAAGAAAAAGATGGGTCTGGACCTAAAGTGGAGATAGCTGAACCGAATTACCAATTCTGGAAATCAACTATTGCTAGCTTTGGTTAAGGAATGGAATGGATGCATGCACATGGTGGGTGAACTGATCAATGAATGATGGTGGTTTCCTTTTTGGAGGATGGTTACATGTTGTTTTGGTATTGTTGTTATTTCCTTGTTTTCTGTTGTTAGTTATTTTACTTCAGGATTTTAGGCTCTTGTATCTTGTGTTGGTTTTTTGTGTGGGTCTGTGGCACTGAGGGGGTTTCAATGGTCATCCCCTTGACCCTTCTCTTTTTATTTGTCATAATTTGTACATGGTAGTATCGCCTCAACCTTATTTTACCTTTTATAAAAAAATCTATCACGATTATGCAAACATTAAATTGATAAATTGTTTACCCACCAATTTAATTAAATTTCCCTTTTAGGTGGTTGAATTTCTTTTGTATTTACCCGAACCACTACGAGGTCATATTTAAGTTTGTTGGTTTTTCAGTGCTTTCCTTGTTAATAATTTTTTCGGGATGCTAATAACATTTTTCAATCTCATAACCTCTTTTATTACAGTGAGATTTTTTTTTTTCACATTTTAAACGAAAATTACCCAAACTTCTATTCTCGAGATATGTTTAGAGTGTAATTTTCAAAATATTTTTTAACAACTATTTTAATTTCCTATAATTGGATACACAATGGTTAGATATTCCAAAAAATGTGCATGGATAATTGTACCACATTTTATGTATATCATTTCCAAATTTCTTAAATGGAAATAATGGATCAAAAGTTTTACCATTTCCCTGATGTTTATGGTAATGTAGAGGTGGAGGAATCTCAATACCTCATCTTGTTTATTTATTACTAGATCTATCTTTTGATGATGATTCATGATGGGTCGTTATATTCTCCAATCATTTAACTAACTGAATCTTCTATTAGTGTCATTATAAACTGGGGTTGTGTCCAAGGCTATATGTAATGGAACTCTATGTAACCATTTTTCCTATTGGGTCTCATGTTGGAGGAGGTTGTTGTGATATTTTCCTTAGTTGGTTACTAATTTATGAAATCTTAATATAAATCTATGGAATTCAGTTGCTGCAATGAAATGAAGTTTAAAAGCTGGAATTCTAAATTAAATGGAAATGCACACACAAAATATGAAAGAATGGAATTGAAATTTCACACTCATAACTAAGAATCAATAGAAGTAAAATCATATGCTAAGTTAAACTTTGTATAAAAGGAAACACACATTCTAAATAGAAATTCCAATAGGAAAATAAAATACATTCAAACTAAGATTGCATGAAATATACTGAAATAAATATTACAGTAAAACTTATCGAAAAACCAAATGTGCATGTAAGTGAAAAATCCTCTTGACTCCTTGGTCGAGTGGGCCCTTGCTCTCCTTGAGATAGAGGAAATCTCTACAACTTTAGATCCTCAAAAAAATATTACTTATATTAATTCAAACATGTTCCATAACATATCCAATAAATGAAAAGAAAAGTTCTCAATATCATAGGCTACGTATTGCAAAGTATATAAAAATAATAGCCACTATCATGTTCTTAAGAAGGTGTCTTTATATAGACACAAACAATTAAAAATTCTTCATAATAGGTGGCACTAACATCTCCCACTAATAAACATTAACCACGACTCATAAATTCAAATGGGACTATTAGAAAAATGTCCCATACAATTTCCCGATGTTTATGGTAATGTAGAGGTGGAGGAATCTCAATACCTCATATTGTTGATTTATTAGCAGATCTATCTTCTAACAATGATTCATGTTCGTTGTATTCTCCAATCATTTAACTAACTGAATCTTCTGTTAGTGTCATTATAAACCGGGGTTGTGTCCTAGGTTGTATGCAATGGAGCTCTATGTAACCATTTTTCTTGTTGGGTCTCCCTGTTGAGGTTGTTGTTGTGATATTTTCCTTGGTTACTAATCTATGAAATCTTAATATAAATCTACGGAATTCAGTTTCTACAATGAAATGAATTTTAAAAACTTGAATTCCAAATTAAATGGAAATGCACACATAGAATTTGAAAGAACGGAATTGAAATTGCACACTCATAACTAAGAATCAGTAGAAGTAAAAGCATATTCTAAGTTAAAAATTTTATAAAAAGGAAACACACATTCTGAATAGAAATTTCAATAGGAAAATAAAATACATTCAAACTGAGATTGCATGAGATATACTAAAATAAATATTTCAGTGAAACTTATTAGAAAACCATATGTGCATGTAAGTGTAAACAACCTCTTGTCTCCTTGGTTGAGTGGGCCCTTGCTCTCCCTCGGATAGAGGAAATATCTATAGCTTTATATCCTCAAAATGACGCTTAATTATATTAATTCAAACACATTCTAGAACATATCTAGTAAATGAAAAGAAGAGTTCTCAATATCATAGGCTACGCATTGCAAAGTATGTAAAAATAATAGCCACTATCATGTTCTTAAGAAGGTGTCTTTATATAGACACAAATAGCTACAAAATTCATCATAATAGGTAGCACTAAAATCTCCCACTAATAAAAATTAACCACAACTCATAAATTCCTATGGGACTGTTAGAAACAAGTCCCATACTTATCGGTTGATGGGTGGAAAAAGTCTCCTACTCCCGCATTCTAGCTCCAAACTCAGACCTCTTAATTGCATCGGCAATAAAAATTCATCATTTCCCTACACACATCATCACATTTCCCTCATGAAGATAGTTAGTAGGAGTTTATACGGTAATCAAATTACATTACAAAGGCAAGGAAAATGCAAAAAAATTACTAAGATATAACTATACAAAGCATACCCATGCACTAGAAAATCATATCTAAATGACAATATATTAACCATAGGAATGACAAAAATGATCCAAATAATGCACTCATCATTTCCCCGCACTTTACCTATTGCATATCCCAATGCAAATTATCTTTACCCTACCTTGTGACCAAGGTGTTGGGCCATGTCATACTCTTCAAACTAATCAACATACTATTTTATAGTACCTTTAAACCCCCGAATGTTGGAAGCTATTTTGACCCAAATTGTAAAACCCTCATTTAACTCGGGAATCATTATTTTCTAGGTGGTAGTAGGAATCAAGAGGATAGGTGGTCACACTCGAAATTTGACCCATTCATCACTATAATTTTGATAGTTTTTCTGATAACTGCTTGATGATTATGATGAGGGCATCACCTCGTTGCATACTCCAACTTAAATTCTCGAGGTGATATAACATCCCTTCTCTTCAATGGTAAGCTCAAAGTTTCCCATTTCCTATCACAGACGTGCCTTAATGCCCCAAATTACTATTGAATATAGGTTTTAAAGTCCCCCACACACTTTAGTAATATCTTCGAGGTATTATCTCTAATACCAGCTTGGTAGTAAAGAGATCTGAAGTTTTTCCGCATAGCCACATCATTGTGATGTGTAGGATGAATATAGAATCCTATTGTTTGAGATATGTGATTAAAGGTATCCATTTGTCTCCCTAAATGATTTGATTTCAAAACAAATACTAAAAGGATTTTAACTAAAAATCCCCCACAAATAAGTTAATGAAGAAATCAGGGACATTGGTGACTAACATATTATGGAGGTAGAACTCACAGAGCAAGTTTTTAATTTTGGGGGTACTAGATTTGTAAATGGATATGAAAGCATTACCATCAAAGGCTTCATAAAGCACCTGATAACATAACTACATCAACCACCAAGAGTAAAATTTTTCCTGAAAAAACATGTTGTAAATTGAAGATGGTCTCCTACAAGACAAGAGCTTACAAGCCAAAGGAAAGACATAGTCCAAAAGAGACTATAATTTTTTTCACCTTGGAGGATTTCCATTTCCACCCTTAATTTCTTATTTTCATTTTTTTAATTCATAATTCTGAAGAGACATTTGGTGGAAATCATTCAAAATACTAAGACCTTTATCTCTCTATCACTTTAGGTTGGTAAAATCTACTTGTAGAGTTGTAATTTCTCTAACCTTGTCTACTGTGTGTTGAGTAAATTCAATTTGTAAAGAAAGGTTTGTTTCTTCCATACCTTTCAATTGGGCTTTAAGGAGTGTAATATCCTCTAGATAACTATGAGAATTGTTAGGTTGACATAACACAAGGCAACCAATTCCCATTACAAGCAATTCTTGAGCTGAATCATGCGGTTTAGATACCAAATTCCTTTCCAAAATTGTGGAATGGATTTCTAAATATGAGGGAATAGTTGAGCCCCGTAGGGTTTGGATAGCTAGAGGGAATACATTATCTGGTGATTTATCAGTGGGGATAGTCACGTTACCTTCCTCATTCCTTACTTCCCACTTAGGGGTAGAGGCACCAACAAAACCCTCAGACTAGGAACTTCAAGGTTCAGGAAATATACAGGACCGTTGCATCCATAGAAAAAAATAAGAAGAGGGAGTCAAAGTATTTTTACCTTTAGAACTGGATGGTTTTGACACTAGATCACCAAATTTTCCCTTTTTTTCTAGAGTGCCAAGTTCCTCCTTCTTGCATGTATGTTGACCGGACCGATGCGATAGTAGCCCACAGTGTGGAAGATGGTCCCAATTTGAGTTTTTTTAGCTTAGAGACTTTCCCCACACTCATCTGTTTAATCCTTCATTTGGGATTAAAAAAACTTGATACAAACATAATAAATGAATGAGCCTTGGGTTCTTGAGCCCTAGATGCTTGAGAATTTCCTTTCCTTTGTCGGTCTTGTATTTTTGACTGACTTTAACAACTACATCTACCAAGTATTCTAGTAAATTCACCCCGAGAGTGTAGGGTTGATGCTTCCTTTATTCAAATGAATGATAACTTTGAGGGGATCATCACCTAACACGTGATGGTTTGTTGTCACATATAAAGTATTAGTTAACCCACTTTTCCATCTCCTCCAAATGTTGGGTAGATTGTCCCACTTAACACCTTTTTGAACACCCTGGGAGGTAAGGATTACCTTGGGGAATGCCTCACCCTACTCATGGAATAGAGCAATCAAGTCCTTAAGGGGAGCATTTGTTATGACTTTCGGACCAAAATTTAGTAAATTGGATAGTTCAGAAACTACCTGACTGGTAATCTCCACTCACTTCCGTCCAATGCGGGAGCATCTAGCTTCAAAATTCTCCAGGAATTCACCCATGATTCCTTCATAAAAACATTTGAATTTACTGAGATGAAGTCAAGTGAATCGGAATCATAAAATACCTTCCAAAGTGCACTTGTTTTTGAGAAATGGATCCGAAGAATTAGGCTCAGAATTTTTATTTTGTGACATGATGAAGTCAAATGAATCCAGAGACGGAGAAAACAAAAGAGAAGGGCATGCTCAAATTTCATGGCATGAAGGCGAGTAGAAAGTTGTGTTCAAAATTCTCAAAACAATGACATGAAGTAGTTAGGAACTGTAAATTTGAAATACACCTGGATCCTCGAATCGCATAAAATCGAGAGAAAATTTGGTGGCATAAAAAGGTTAACAAGACTAGGTATCCATGAGTAATTTTGATATGTGGGATGGCACACATCAAATCGCTTGAAACAGAAATGCCACTTGTCCCTTTCATGGAGGATGACACATTTGGTGTACATGGAAATCATGACTCATTACACCCTCATGCCGTCATGCCATAGAGTTGGATTCAGAAAGATATCCATAATAAATACATCGATCATTGTGTATGGATGTAATTATGATAAGTTTATTCTTGGGGAGTTACTTCATAAGGAAATATTTGTAGTGAATTAAAATTCACTTACCTATTCTAGTTCAACATCCAATATCTGTAGCTTCCCAAATTCTCAAGTCTGAGAAAAAATGTGATTAATGGCCTTGAAATAATGAAGATATCAAAATTTATTAAAATAAACAAAATGGATAACTAAGGGAAGAAGATCAAGGTCATGACCACCCTCCTTTATTGACATCTAAAGATAAAAATTACTCCTCACTGGGGGCGAGAGCTGCCTTAGCATGCATTTCCTCACTTAGCATTATGTCACTGGTAAAATTTCCCTTATAAAGAGGTTGTTGGCTTAAGCATATGGCCATTTATGAGAAGATTCCTTTTATCACCATCGATCGGTACTATTCAAACATAACCGTTATTGAACACTTTTTGATCTGATATGGACCCAACTAGCATGTTTGTAACATACCTTTAAACCGTTGATATTTAGAATCAAAGAGTAAGACCCATTACCCTTAGTGAAATGTCCTAGATTTGATATAAGCATCATGTCAGTCTTCCTATGATGTTGGAGAATTTCTTTCTATTGTTGTGTTTCCATCCACATTTCATCCAACTCATTTAGCTACATTACTCGGTCACATTGTGCTTCATCAAAATTGATGCCGAATTCCAATACTATTCTCTAGGTGCATAACTCGAACTCAATAGGTAACATTTTCTTCTTCCCATATACCAAATCATAGGGAGAAAAAACAATAGTGGTTTTCCAGGTTGTGTTATAGGCCTAAACTCCCTCAAGAATTTTTGGTACCCAATTTTTCCTGTCAACACTAACCACTTTAGTGAGAATGTTCTCAAGTTCTCTGTTGGTGACTTTCACCTACCCATTGGATTAGGGGTGATATTGTGATGATTTTTGGTGCTTGATTCGGTAGATGCCAAGAAAATATTCAATCATTTTTGACACAAATTGAGGACCGTGATCATATATAATGGCCATGGGGGCCCCAAATTGTAGCAATATCTCGATTATACAAAAATCAGCAACTACATCCTCATTAGCGAGATGCCAATCCTTGAACCTTGGCCCATTTCGTAACGTATTATGTGCAGACCAATAGGTATTATTTTCCAAAATATGGAAGTTCAAAAGGTCCAATGAAATCAATTCCCCATTTCTCAAATGGGGCTAAGACTAGCTAAGGATTAAGAGGCATTTCCATTGAGAGTGTAGGCTTCCCCATTCTTTGACATGCATCACAATGCCATACATACTTCTTTATAATCTTGTGGAGGGAAGACCAATAGTACCCAACACTAAGGATTTTATGAATTTTCATTTTTACTTGAGTAATGTCCTCCTCCCGGCTCATAATAACAAGCTCACAATATATCGTATACTTCATCTTCTCGAATACACTTGCGAAGAACCATATCAAGAAAAAATTTAAATAATAGTCCATTACACCATTTATATGTTGCATGATTTTTAACCAACCTTCGTTTCTCTTTATGAGTAAAATAGGTAGGAGACTTCCCTGTGGTTAAATATTTACAAGATCTATGAACCATGGAGTCTCGAGTTGATATAGTAAACAAATGTGCATCTGGAAATTGATCCTAGACTACATCTTCATGATCTGAAACATTCAATCCCGAAAGAAAATCAGAAACAACATTATATTTCCCTGGCTTATCAATAATGGTTAGATTGAATTCCCATAACAAGAGTAACCATCTAATTATCTAACCACTGATGACTGGTTTATTCATCAAATATCGGATGGAAAAGTGGTCAATATACACAAATATTTTATACCCAAAGACGTAATATCAGAATTTATTCAAAGAATACATAACATCTAAAAACTCCTTTTCCATAGTGGTATAGTTTCTTTCCATAGGAGTAAGATTCTTCCTGATAAAGTAAATGTCATACATGTGATCCTCTTCATCTTTCTGCCCAAGAACAACTCCCATAGCTGTATTGGAGGCATCAATGTGGATATGGAAAATTTTCCCCCAATCAGGACCTTGTAAGACTGGGGTTGTGGTCATCTTCTCCTTGATAATATTGAATGCCTACCGACACGAGGGATAATTCAAAAACACAATCTTGATCAAGAATGAAAGCATAGGTGTAAAATTTTTACTAAAGTATTTAATGAATCACCGATAATACCCGAATGTCTAAGGAAACTTTTGATTTCATTTTGATTTTTTTGGTGTAGGTAGGCTGAGTGATGACTACAATATTTTGGGGTTGACCTATATACCTTTGGTAGAAACACGGTGACCTAAGACAATTCCCTAATCCACAATCATTAGACATTTTTCATGACTTAGGGACAGTTAGTGCTACTCACATCTGCTCAATACTTTCTCAAGGTTAGGTAGAGATTCATCAAAATTGGAGCCATGGACAAGGTGAAATCATCCATGTAAACCTCAACATAGTCATTTGTAAGATCTGTAAAAATTCCAAGACTGTTTCTCTAAAACGTAAAGCAGTACATTACAAATCCAAAAAGGTAAGACTCAATAAGCAAATGTACCCCAAGGTCAAGTAAAGGTTTTTTATTCCTGGTCAGTAGGTGCAATACTTATTTGGTTATACCCACTAAACCCATCCAAGAAAGAGAAATATTTCTTATCGGTGAGATTGTCTATAACCTCAGTCAATAAAAGGCAAGGGAAAATCATCTTTCTTGGTGGCTTTGTTGAGTTTCCTATAGTCAACGTAGATTATCCATTTGCCATTTTTCTTGGGAACTATAACTAGTGGTGAGACCCACTTTGGATATCAGATATAGGGTAGATGAAGCCTACCTTTTGCAATTTTTCTATCTCATTTTTACTATGTCTTTGAGGGTTGAGTTAATTCGTCTTTGTGTCTACCTTATGGGTTTAACATCTTCGGTGTAGATATGGTGAGTCAGATTTTAGGATGAATTCCTTTCATGTTAGTGTAATCCAAAGAAAACGTGTGGGAATATTTCCTCAAAATCTCAAGAACCCTAGCCTCTTAGTTGTCCTCCAAATTATTACCAATGGTCAGTTATTTTCCTATGCCAATAGACACTTGTTTGGTATCTTCCCAAATGGTGAGCTCTGCATTGGTGATTGAAGAATTCAATGGGAAAACATGGGGCTGAAGCATGTGTAAAATGGATACATTTTCAAGAGACAAAATCTTGGTCAGAGGACAATGGAAATCAAATATTGTGGATTTCATATTATAAGCATAGATTTCCATACAAGATTCATTAGAAGTATCACTTATCGAGGAGAAAGTATTGGTCATGTCTAGAAAAAATGTTTCTGCGGTCAAAGTTCTGATTTTCGTAGCCACAATGCTGATTTTTGTAATCACAGAGGCCTCTGCATTAGTTAGTGTGTATGACTCAACAACTTTTGTCATATGGTTTTGCACTACAATGGTGGCCAAATAAGAAGAAATGAGAGAATTAGTATCCAAATAATCTACCCATACATTTTCACAAGCATACACATAAGGCTAGGCAGGAGGATATAATGAAATATGCTTGGATTTTTTCCCATTTAGAATGGTCATTTTTCCCAACCTACAGTCAATATATGCAACAACAATAGCCAACCAGGGTCTTCCCAAGATGACTGGATACCCCAATTTCTCGAGCTTTAGGCTATAAGACCATAAAATCGACAAGATACTCCTAGGATTCAATGGTGACCATTATATCCTCAATCACACCATCTGGTACAACAATGGATTGATCTACTAATTAAAGAATGGTATTTGTAGGTTGTAGTCCTTGTAAGGACAACAAATTGAACATATATGTTATTATAACATTGATGGAAGCACCAAGATCCACCAAAACATTAGATATTGACTGATTGGTTATACAAATAGTAATGAATGGACTCCCAAGATCCCCATATTTTTGGTGAAATAAGTTTGCCAAAGAACAAGATTGGCCAAATTTCCTTCCACCCGACGGTCTTTGGGTATTTCTTCTTTCTTCTTTGGTGTCTTTATACACTTGTTTTTGATGGTTTGAATTATTCTAGAATGTCCCTTATTGCTCACGAAGTGTGACCTCAATGTGCACCTTTTTCAACTCTTGAACTAGCGTTGTTTCATCCGTAGTTCAAGTGTCCTGTGTAACCGCTCGGAAAATGAGCTTTATGGGCATTTTGATTAGTGAACCGATCAACGAGTGATGGTGGTTTCCTTTTCAAGGATGGTTACATGATGTTTTGGTCTTGCTATTATTTCCTTGTTTTCTCTTGTTAGTTATTTTACTTTAGGCTTTTAAGCTCTTGTATCTTGTGTTGGTGTTTTGTGTGGGTGCAGTGGCACTTTGAGGGGGTTTTAATGGTCATCCTCTGACCCTTATGTTTTGATCTTTCATAAATTTTGTGGGGTATGGTCCCCTCAAACCTCTTTTACCTTTTATCAAAAAAATAATATATCACAACTATGAAAACATGAATTCGATAAATTGTTTACCCACCAATTTAATTAAATTTTCCTTTTAGGTGGTTAAATTTATTTTGTATTTACAGAACCACTGCGGGGTCATATATAAGTTTTTTGGTTTTCCAATGCTTTCCTTATTAACAATTTTTTCTAGGACATTGACAACATTTTTCAATCTCATGACCTCTCTTATTACGGTAAGAACATAATATCTTTTCCACATTTTTAAGGAAAATCACCCAAACTTCTATTCTCTGAGATCTGTTTAGAGTGTAATCTCTCAAAATATTTTTCAACAAAGGCTTTAATTTCCTACAATTGGCTACACAAAGTGGTTAGATATTCGAAAAAATGTGCATGGATAAGCTGTAGTACATTTTATGTATATCATTTCCAAATTTATTAAATGGAAATAGTGGATCAAAGTTTTTACCATTTCCTGGTGTTTATGGTAATGTAGAGGTGGAGGAATCTCAATACCTCATCTTGTTGATTTATTACTAGATCCATCTTCCGACAATGATTCACCATATGCTAAGGGGGAAGATACTTTTCTCACAATATATCATCTTCTTTGAGTGGTTTTGGATCCTTCTCCAACTTATTTTTTACTATCATTAGCGTAACCCAAACCTCCAAAATGAGGATACTCCTATATTTTTTATTTTGTTATATAATTAATTGAATCTTCATTAGTGTCATTATAAAGCTGGGGCTATGTCCTAGGATGTATGCAATGGAGATCTATGTAGCTAGTTTTCCTATTGGGTCTCATGTTGGGGGGTTATTATGATATTTTCCTTAGTTGGTTACTAATCTATGAAATCTTAATATAGATCTATGAAATTCAATTTCTCAATGAAATGAATTTTAAAAGCTTGACTTCTAAATTAAATGGAAATATGCACACAAAATATGAAAGAACGGAATTGAAATTGCACACTCATAACTAAGAATCAGTAGAAGTAAAACCATATTATAAGTTAAAATGTTTATAAAAGGAAACACACATTCTCGAAAAGAAATTCCAATAGGAAAAGAAAATACATTCAAACTAAGATTGCATTAGATATCTTTGAAATAAATACTGCAGTGAAACTTATCGAGAAAACCATATGTGCATGTAAGTGTAAAAACCTCTTGTCTCCTTGGTTGAGTGGGCCCTTTCTCTCCCTTAGGAAAGAGGAAATATCTATAGCTTTAGATCCTCAAAATTATGCTTACTTATATTAATTCAAACACATTCTAGAACATATCTAATAAATGAAAAGAAGATTTCTTAATATCACAAGCTACATATTGAAAAGTATATAAAAACAATAGCCACTATCATGTTCTTAAGAAGGTGTCTTTATATAGACACAAATAGCTACATAATTCATCATAATAGGCGACACTAACATCTCCCACTAATAAAAATTAACCACGACTCATAAATTCCTATGGGACTATTAGAAACAAGACCCATACTTATCGGTTGATTGGTGGAAAAAGTTTCCTACTCCAGCATTCTAGCTCCAAACTCAGACCTCTTAAATGCATCGGCAATAAACATTCATCATTTCCCGCACAAATTATCACGGTTCCCTCATGAATACGGTTAGTAGGAGTTTATATGATAATCAAGTTACATGAACAAAGGAAAGGAAAATGCAAATGCAAACTCGCTAAGATATAACTATACAAAACATCCCCATGCACTATAAAATCATATCTAAATGAAAATATATTAACCATAAGAATGGCATAAATGAGCCAAATAATGCACTCATCAATTCACTAGATGTTAAAGGGGAAGAAACTTTTCTATCGAATCTCATCTTCTTTCGGTAGTTTTGGATCCTTCTCCAACTTCTATTTCTACACCATTAGTGTAACCCAAACTTGTAAAATGAGGATACTCCTCTACATGTATTGGGTTAGATATACCTTGATTGTTCTTACCAAGGCCATTCCCATTAAATCCCATCTTAATCAACAATTTAGATCCAATTCCCTTTGTGTGTTTTTCAAAATCACTTAGAACAATACCTAAATCGATTACGAATGGGAAGAGGAATCATGTGCTAATATACTTACAAAGCACTCTTCTGTCATATTTTATGCATCTATAGTGGAAGGTAGATCCTTATTTTTTCACCATGTTGTAAGATCATTAAGATCTCATCCTTGGATTCAAGCTTTGTTTTCAAGCTGGAAATATGTTCCTTAAGGGAAAACAACTTACATCTCAGGAATGCTTTTTCTTCCTAAATTTGTCTATTCGTGCTTTTAAGATCTTCTAGCCTTTATATTTTGAAGGCTTTCCCGTGGCTTCCTACAATACATGTACTTCCCAAAACACTAAACAATGTAAATGGAAATATAAAAATCCAAATTACAACACCAAACTAAAATCCATTTCAAGTGAAACCAAACACATAGATAAACTAGCTCGACACTTTGAAAACATGATCTGTAAATATATTTTACCCACTGGGTACTATTTTAAAAAAATTCTATATACTTTCAAAATATGATTTAAATTTATCAAGAGATTGTTATGGATTCAATTTTGGGTGTTTTAAAATCCACTTAACTCAATTTTTCTCTTGTTTGATCAATTTCACTAATATCAATATTTCGTGATCCAGTAGAAGGATTACAAAACCATTAAAATATGATCTTTAACTTTTATAAAATGATCACACATTGATTTTTAATGCATTGAATTTGATTTGTTCATCCAAAATTGATGTGCATTTACTTTATTTACTTGTGTGTTATTGATTCAAAATTCAACTTAGAATGAATTATCATGTTATTTTTCTTTGTTTAATCATTTAATTCCTTTTATCTAAAAATGAAAAAAGTGATAATAAACAACAATAAAATCACCATAAATCCACAAATTGATAATGGAGTTCACCTTGTTGGGATACGTCTTCGGATTCACTTTAAACATGAATCGATCTATTAAATATAACTTGAAGTACAATTTTACCTTCCAAACTGACTAATAGATTATTGTCACCTACATTTTTGAGTTGATTCATATGTGAAAACTCTGTATTTGGTCATAAACTTGTTCCCAAATTAATTTTTGGCTTTGCAAGTTCTCCAAAGTGTGTTATATGTGAATTTGAGTCATATACAATATTCCACCAGGAAAAAGACAACACTTAATGTAATAATAAATACATCATCTTCTTTGTATTTTAATTTGGAACACTTTTCCAGTTACGGCATAAGTCCCAAAATGTCCCTAAGTGACTCTATAATGATGTTTTTTGCAAACCGCCTCTTTTACCTCTACCACAATCTTGTCAAAAAAACTTGTTTAAGTAGAACCAAGCTCCACATATAACTCGATGAGATCTTTGGTGTGTTATCGAGCTAATATTTTGTAATGGGTAGGTCACGGGTCGAACCCTTTCCTCCACCTTCATTGGACCGCTTTCTATTATGGGGAGAAATCCCACATTTAATGTGGGGAGTTTTCTCAAAGTGCTTATATTGGGCTTAACTTCCCATGGTTATTGTGGCCACAACCATGCTTACCTATTTTATATGCCACATTAAATGTTGTGGTAGTTATGTTAATCCACCAAGTTTGTGGTGCCTTTATGGCATGAAGGTGATGGGGTTATTACACCACGTGGCATGCAAGATCGTTGAGGATGTGTGTCCGTTGTGTAGGTGGAGGTTTCGGAGGGTTGTTATGCCAAGTATGTTGGATGAGTTTTTGTGGGTAAGGCTGATTTTTGGTCAAGTTTTTAATTAGCTCGAGTGAACTAGACCTAAATTCCTGCTTAATACAATGCATTACAATTACATGCCTGTAATAATAAAATCCCACATTTAAGGTGCAAAAGCACATAGTGGCATATAAATACAATATCATTATAGTTATAATATGAAGAAATGGTGAAAAATATATACAATATCATTACAATTATAATATGAAGAAATGGAGGCAAAGACGCTCCTCCATTAAAAAAATTTGTCGACCGTGGCTGAGGGCCCCTAGCCGAGAAAATGGTGGGGGCCACCCTTTCGAACACGAATGTCCAAGACCAGCATCCAAACCCCAATTTTTTCTCAAATTTTAATGTACCTCTTTTCACTTTTTTATTTTTCCACTTGGTGTTTTGCACAAGTCCATGTCACTGCAGACTGCATGATTTCCCTTAATTTTGTCGGTTTTCCATAAAAACAACATACTCGAATTTTTTTCCTAAAAATACACCTATTGATTAACTGACCATGCCCCATAAGAAACAATTGTACATGTTGTCTTCAAGTTTCAAAAATGAAATTTTCCTAAACCCATAATCAATATAAATTCATCCAAGTATGATAAACCTGTCACTGGATTTCCTCTTCAGGTTACTTCATCAAAATCAAAGCTAAAAGTATAAGGGAATTTTTTTTTAACATTCAACAAGAATCCCAAAAATGCTTTGATAATTTGCAAGTTAATCAACTATCACAACTATGCAAACATGAAATTGAGAAATTGATTACCCACCAATTTAATAAAATTTTACTTTTGAGGTGGTTGAATTTCTTTAGTATTTACTTGAACCACTGCAGGGGTCATATTTAAGTTTTTTGGTTTTTTAGTTCTTTCCTTGCTAACAATTTTCTAATTTTGTCTAGGACATTGCCAACATTTTTAATCTCATGACTTCTCTTATTATAGTAAGAACAAAATCTCTTGTCCACATTTTTAGGAAACTTACCCAAAATGATTTTCTCTAAAATCTATTTAGGAGAGTGATTTCTCAAAATCATGTTTAACAAAGATTAACGTTTCTTACAATTAGATACACAGTGGTTAGAGATTCCATAAAATGTGCATGGATAAATATACCACAATTTATGTATATCATTTCCAAATTTCTTAAATGGAAATAGTGGATCAAGATTTTTACCTTTTCCATGATGTTAATGGTAATGTTGAGGTGTAGGAATCTCAATACCTCATTTTTGTGATTTATTAAGATCCATCTTCCAAAGATGATTCACCGGATAATAAGAGGGTAGACACTTTTCTTTTATAATCTTGTATTCTTTCAATGGTTTTGGATCCTTCTCCAATTTCCATTTTTCTACCATTAGTGTAACCCAAAATTTTGAAATGAGGATACTCCTCTAACTATATTGGGTAATATATACCTTGATTTCTCTTAAGAAGGCCATTCCCATCAAATCCCATCTTAATCAATAATTTAAATCCAATTCCGCTTGTGTGTTTTAAAAATCACTTAGAACAATACCTAAATCTGAATCTGAATGGGAAGAGGAATCATGTGCTAATATAGAGTGCACTCTTCTATCATAGTGGATGCATCTATAGTGGAAGGTAGACCATTCTTTTGTTCGACACATTATAAGATCATCAAGATCTCATCCTTGGATTCAAGCTCTAATTTTAAGCTAGCAATCTATTCCATAAGGAAAACAACTTACATCTCAGGAATGCATTTTATTTCAAAATTTACATTCGTGCTTTCAAGATATTCTAGCATTTCTCTTTTCAGTTCTTTCCCCATGGCTTCTTGCAATACCTGTACTTCCCAAAACACTGCAAACTTCAAATGGAAAGATCAATAAGCCCAAATTACAACACCAAACTGAAATCAAAATCAACTGAAAGAAAATACTGAGATAAATTGGCTCTAATACAAAAAAACATGATCCGTAAACAATTTTCACCCCACAGATCTTGTTTAAAATATTTTTCGAGATACTTTCAAAATCTGATTTAAATTGATTAAGAGATTTTTATGGATTCAATTTTGGGTTTTTTAAAATCCACTTCACTCAATTTTTATGTTGTTTGATCAATGTCTCTTTCATCTCAATCTTTCATGATTTAGTAAAAAGGATTACAAAACCATTAAAAATATGATCTTAAACTTTCATAAGCTGATCACATGTTGATTTTCAATGCATTCAATTTGATTTGTTCATCCAAAATTGATCTGTGCATTTAATAGATTTTCTTGTGGGTTATTGATTCAAAATTAAAATTAGAACAAATTGTCTTGTTATTTTTATTTTTTTAATCATTTAATTCATTTTATCTAAAACTAAAAAAATTGATAATAAACAACAATAAAATCACCAAAATCCATAAAATGATAACATATTTCACCTAGTTGGGATACGTCTTCAGATTCACTTTAAATGTGAATCGATCCATTAAATATCACTCAAAGTATAATTTTACTTTCCAAAATGACTAATAGATCATTGTCACCTATAGTTTTGAGCTGATTTAGATTTGAAAACTATGCATTTGGTTAGAAAATCATTTCCAAATCAATCTATGGCTCTACCAATTCTCCAAAGTGTGTTCTCCATGAATTTGAGTAAGAAAAAATCTTCCACCAAGAAAAATACACCACTTCATGGAATAAGAAAGACATCATATTATTTGTATTGGAATTTGGAACATTTCCCAATTCTATCTCAAGTCTAATGTCCCTAAGTTCCTTTAAAATGATGTTTTCTCGCAAACTTCCTATTCTCCCTCTACCACAATCCTATCAAAAAAAAAAAAAAATCACGTAGAATAGAGCTCCATATATAACTCGTTGAGCTCTTTGGCATGTTAGAAGATCTAAAACTTTTCAATTTGTAGGTCACGAGGTTGAAACCCTTACTTTACCTTCGTGGACCACTTTTCTATTATGCGTAGAAATTCCACATTTACCACGGGGAGTTCTTGGATTGTTTATATTGGGCTTAGCCACCCATGGTTATCATGTCTATGGCCATGCCTTACCAATTTTTACTTCCATGTTGAATTTTATTATGGATATGTTAATTCACCAAGTTTTTGGTGCATTTGTGGCACGTCGGTGATGGGTTTGTTACACCATGTGGCTGCGGGTTCATTAAGGATGTTACATGACCATTGTATAGGTGGTGGTTTGGCGGTGTCGTTATTCCAAGTATGTTGGATGTGTTTTCGGTGGATAATTATGAGTTGTGTCTCGAGTTGTTAATTATATTGGGAGAGCTAGACCCAAATTCCTTCTTAATAATATATATTATAATTACATGCCTTGTAATAATAAAATCCCACATTCAACATGTAGAATTACATAGTGGCACATATATACAATATCATTATAGTGACAATATGAAGAAATGATAGTAAAGACACCCATCAATTTAAAAAATGTGTCGAGCCCGACTAAGAGCCCCAATAATCAAATAGCGTGACCCACCCATGTGGATATAAGTGTCAAAATCCAGCGTCCAAAACCTATATTTTTTCTCAAATATTCATGTGCCACTTGTCACTTCACAATTAGTTCACTTGGCAGATGTGCACGTGTCCATGTCAGTAGAACCATGTGTAGTCCCTTAATTTTACTAGTTGGCCAAAAAATTCAATGGACAATATCTAGAGCATACGAGATCCATTTTTTGAGTTCTTTCTATCGATAGAAAGATCTCAAAAATATATTCAATGTTGTAATGGTTTAGGGATAATTTGGAAACATGTAAAATCAAATATGTTCTCCAAATCACTCCTCCCTAATAATACCCTTTTTGTCCCCAAGAATAAAATCACCCAATTGAACTGCTAAGAGGTCCTCTACATAAAATAAATGTACAAAACCCATTTTATAACATATTAAGTTTAAAAATTGAAGTATATATATCAAAAATCAATCAAGAAATGGATTAGGATGAAGGTTTTTGAAGTGTGTAGACAAGTAGAAACAAAATAAGTTGTTCTCTACTTTTCATGACCAGGCTTGTGGAGGTCATTTATCCTCTATTGTAATAGCTCATAAAATACTTCGTGTTGGTTATTATTGGCCCACTCTATTCAGAGATGCATCAAAATGGGTTGGTAAATGTGAAGCATGCCAAACGTTTGTTGGAATACCTAAGTTGGTTGCTTTTCCTCTCAAGCCTGTAGTGATTGAAGATCCATTTCAACAATGGGGTTTAGAATTCATTGGAGCACTCAATCCATCTTCCAGTGTTGGGCATACCCATGTGTTGACTGCCACAGATTACTTCACCAAGTGGGTGGAATCCATCCCAGTCAAGAGCACTACTTCCGAGGTAGTTTGTAACTTCATTAAGGAGAAAATTGATTAGGTTTGGGACCCCAAATAAGATTGTGACTGACAATGCTTCCAAATTTTCTTCTACTGAGATGATGGAATCATGTTATGGGTATGGTATCTCCCTTGCTCATTCTTCAAATTACTACCCCAAGGGAATGGACAGGCAAAATCAACAAACAAGAACTTGGTGAACATAGTCAAAAAGCTTGTAAATTATTCTCAAGGGGAATTGGCATAAGAAGCTATATGATGCACTTTGGGCTGATAGAATTACACCCAAGAGAGCAATTAGAATGTCTCCTTTCCAAGTGGTGTATGGTGTGGAAGCTCAACTGCCAGTCATGGTGGAATTTCCAGCCTTGCATCTGATGAAAACCATTAAAGATTCAAGTTTCAGTAGCTCTTTGGACAAGAGAATTTTGTACCTTCAGAATCTTGATGAGGATAGATTGCAAGTGGTTGACAGAATAGCAGCTCATCAGTTGAAAGTGAAGGATTTTTTTGACAAGAAATCCAAACCCAAATTTTTCCAAGTGGGAGACATTATGCTGCTTTGGGACAAAAGACATGAGCCATGAGGAAGCCATGGTAAGTTTGATTCTCTTTGGCTTGGTCCTTTTAGAATTAGACATTTTGCTGGAGAGAACTCTTTTTATTTGGATTACATGGATGGATCTCCTCTCCCACTTCCTTATAGTGGGTAGTACCTAAAGTTGTTCAAGTCCTAGGTGGCTAGGAAGTCCTTTTGTACATTGCATTTGGTTTTTGGTTTTTTCTTGTTTCCCTTTCTTGTTCTTTTTTCTGTGTGGTGTGTTTTGTTTTGGGTCTTCCCTTTTGGTTTGTTTTGTTTCTTCTCCTGTTTTATGTGTGTTGCCTTGTATTAGTTTTTCTTTTGACTACTTTTCCCAATGGATAAGGTATTTTTCCTCTTTCCTAGAGTTATCTATAGTTCTTGATCTTTCTTTGTGCCTTTGTTCCAAGCCAAGTCATCCCCAGAAAGAGCTAGCTGTTGTCACACTCAAAATTCCCCTCATTTTCCAAGTCTAGACTTAAAATTTTGAGTTGTTGCCTCTAAAAAAATACTGATTTTTTTTTGTGAAATATTGTTATTTCCAAGGGCTTGTGGTCTACTGGAAACTTCTTCATTATATGGGAAATTTCTTCCCATTTCTGAAAAGGTAAAGAATTCCTCCTAACTCTTCATATTTTTCAACTTATGGCTCGACGGACCTGAGATAGTATTATTTTCCCAAGGCGAGCTGGCAAGGTTGTGGGATTTTTTTAGCACTTAACACCTTTTGGCAAAGGGAAAAGTTAACAATGGTAGGCCAAATGAGCCCACACAGAGAGATAAAAAAAGAATTCCTAAGGCCTGCCACCAATCAGATGGTGCCACATAGCCACGTTGAAAAGTGAAAGCGGGGATGCAGGTTAGCGGAGAATTTTGAATTTTTAATATTTTTTTGATCAAAAAGAGTTAAAAGTAAAAACTAATCTGCGACCCCATCACCAAGAAGATAACACCACGTTTCTAATAGTTGAAAAGTCAAAGCGGGTGAGCGGGCCAAAATGTTCCAAAATGCCTTTTCGCTGTAAAAGTTATAAAGCACAAAGTTTTCCACCGACACCCGCTCCAATAAATTTCTTCCACGTGGCGGCCTAAATTTAAAGCTATAAAAACAAATTGAATGGCCCCTATTTCTTCAAGTCTTCTATCGTCGTGTATTGATAAATTTCCGAGGCATAAAACACATTTCAAGATATTAGGAAACCACCATTGAATGAAAGATTGTGTATTTGTACATAGGTTTTGCTCTTGCTTTCAAAAAGTGAGCCTCTCCCATTTAAGAGGAGGGACTTGTTTTTCCCCACCGTGGTTTCATTCCAAGTGAAAATATGAAACCCAACAAAGCTACAACAATGCCTTACCCATTTTTATACCACATTAAATTTTGTTGTGGTTATGCTAATTCAATAACTTTATGGTGCCTTCGTGGTATGATAGTGATGGGGTTGTTACGCCATGTGGCCTCTAGAATAGTTGAGGTTGTTATGTAGGTGGTGGTTTGGAAGGGTCGTAATTCTAAGTATGTTGCTCAATTTGTCGATGGATAAGGCTGAGTTGTGTTTGAATTAGTAAAATGCATTAAAATTACATGACATGTATAATAAAATCCCACATTCAACATGTAGAAGCACATAGTGGCATATATATACAATATCACTACAATGATAATATGAAGAAATGGCAGAAAATATATACAATATCATTACAGGTGATGATATGAAGAAATGGTGGAAAATAAAAACCTCTATTAAAAAAGTGTGTGGTTAGACCTTGGCTAAGGGTCCATAGCCAAGAAATAGTGGGGCCCACCCTTTCGAACATGAGTGTCGAAGGCGGCATCCAAAACCCAAAATTTTTCTCAAATATTCATGTTCCACTTGTCACTTTGCAATTTTTCTACTTGGCGTATGTGCATGCATCAATGTCTCTAGACCTACACATAGTCTCGTAGTTTTTCCAGCTTGGCCAAAAAAATTAGCGGGTGATATGTAGAGCATACGAGCTCTGCTTTTCGAGGTATTTATATTGACGAAAAGCTCTCGAAATGATCTTTAGTTTTGTAATGGTTTATAGATAATTTGGAAACATATGAACTTAAAAATGTCCTTCAGATCACTCCTCCCTAATAATACCCTTTTGGTCCCCAAAAGTAAACTCACCCAATTAAACTACTAAGAGGTCCTTTGCATATCACAAATGTACGAAGCCAATTTATAATATGGTAAATTTAAAATATGCAATATATATTGAAAATACGTCAAGAAATGGATTAGTCCAAATAGACATAATGTCAACACCGAAAATATGTCCAACTAAATCCATGGCCAATACTGCCGGTGATATGATAACAAAAAATTCCATAATCATCTTTGTTCACTAATCATGCACCATTGTCAACTCTATAAAATGTAACTTGTGTCACGATCAGTAGTGAAATAATTGTACATACTATTTAACCATGTTTGATAGTTATAAATATTAAAGCTCAAAATCATAAACTTATAAAATGTGCAAGAATCATGCATGAATAATTTATTTTGTATAATTATTACAATTACAAACATTTCCACTGATACATTTTCATAGCTTAAACAATAACATACTATGAATACAATTTCCCAAAAATAGACCTACTCATCAAATGACCATGCCCCATAAGAAACAACTATAAGTGTTGTTTGCAAGTTCCGAAAATGATTTTTCCAAAACACATAATCAAGAGAAAGTCATCCAAGTATGATAAACTTGTCACTTGGATTTCCCCTTCAGGTTACTTCATCAAAATCAAAGATAAAAATATAAGGAAAATTTCCTTTTTAACATTCAACAGGAATCACAAAAATGCTTTGATAATTTGCATGTTAATCAACTATCACAACTATGCAAACATGAAATTGAGAAATTGTTTACCCACCAATTTAATTAAATTTTCATTTAGGTAGTTCAATTTCTTCAAGACTTACTTGAACCACTGTAGGGGTCATATTTAAGTTTTTGGTTTTTCAAGTGCTTTCCTTGTTAACAATTTTCCAATTTTGTCTAGGATGTTGCCAACATTTATCAATCTCATGACCTCTCTTATTATAATGAGAACGAAATATTTTGTCCAAAAATTTAGGAAACTTACCTAAACTACTTTTCTTGTAGCTTTTTTTAGGAGAGTGATCTCTCAAAATATTTTTCAACAAATATTTTTTTTTCCTACAATTAGATACACAATGGTTAGACATTCCACAAAACATGCATAGATGACTATACCACATTTTATGTATATCATTTCCAAATTTCTTAATAAAAACAGTGGATCAATATTTTTACCATTTCCCTTATGTTTATGGTAATGCGAGAGGTGGAAGAATCTCAATACCTCATCTTGGTGATTTATTACCGTATCCATCTTCTGACAATGATTCACCAGATGCGAAGGGGGAAGATATTTTTCTGTCAATATATCATCTTCTTTCAAAGGTTATGGATTCTTCTCCAACTTCCTTTTTACTACCATTAACATAACCCAAACCTCCAAAATGAGGATACTCCTATATGTGTATTTTGTTATATACACCTTGATTGTTCTTACCAAGGCCATTCCCATTAAATCCAAGTTTAATCAAAAATTTATATCTAATTTATTTCTTGTGCTTTTTAAAATCAATTAGAACAATACCGAATCGATTCTAAATGGGAAGATGAATCACGTGTTAATATAATTACAAAGGTGCACTCTTCTATCATAGTTGATGTAGTCAGTAGTGGAAGGTAGATCCTTCTTCTGTTCACCACAAGTGTAAGATCATCAAGATCTCATCCTTGGATTTAAGCTCGATTTTAAGCTTGTAATTTGTTCCTCAAGGAAAACAACTTACACCTTTAAAATGTATTTTCTTCCTAAATTTGTCTGTAGTGCTTTTAAAATCTTCTATCCTTTCTCTTTTCAAGGATTTCCCCATGGTTTCCTATAAAACCTTTACTTCCCAAAAACTACACACTGCAAATGGAAAGATCAACAATCCCAAATTGAAAAACAAAATGGAAATCGAATTCAATTAAAACAAAACAAGGTTAAACCATATTTGATACCGAAAACATGATCTCAGAAAATATTTTTAGCCCCTCAGGTACTATTTTAATTTTATTTAGATAATTTCAAAATCTGATGTAAATTGATCAAGAGATTGTTATGGATTCAATTTTGGGTGTTTTAATATCCACTTAACTCAATTTTTCTCTTATTTGATCAATTTCCATTTAATATCAATCTTTTGTGATTTAGTAGAAGGATCGGAAAACCATTAACATATGATCTTAAAATTTCATAAATGGATCACACGTTGATTTTCAATGCATTCAATTTGATTTGTTCGTCCAAAATTGATTTTTTGATTTACTTGTGTGTTATTGGTTCAAAATTCAACTTAGAATTAATTATCCTATTATTTTTTGTCATGCTTTAATCATTTAATTACTTTTATTTAAAATTGATAATAAAAAACAATAAAATCACCGCAAACCCACAAATTGACAACGAGTTCACCCGATGTAGGACTACGTCTCGCATTCACTTTAAACATGAATTGATCTATTAAATATCACTTGAAATATAATTTTACCTTCCAAAATGACTAATAGATCATTGCCCCTACATTTTGAGTTGATTCATATTTTAAAACTCTGCATTTGGTTAGAAAATCAATACCAAACCAATATGTGGCTATGTATACATATTCTTTGTATTGGAATTTGGAACACTTTTCCAATTCTATCCAAAGTCCCAAAATGTTCCTAAGTGCCTCCAAAATAAGGTTTTCTACAAACTACCTATTTTGCATCTACCATAGTCTAGTAAAAACTTGTATAAGTAGAACCAATCTCCATATATAATGTCGAGCTCTTTGGTATGTTGGCAAATCTAAAATTTTGTAATGAGTAGGTCATAAGGTCGAACCCCTTCCTCCACGTTCACCGGCCCCCTTTGCTATTATGGGGATAAATCCCACATTTACTGTGGGGAGTTCACTTGGAGTGTTTATATTGGGCTTAACTACCCATGGTTATCGTGGCTACAATCGCGCCTTACCCATTTTTCATGCCAAGTTGAATGTTTTTGTGGCTATGTTAATCCACAATGTTTTTGGTGTGTTTGTGGCACAATGGTGACGGGATTATTATGCCACATGGCCTACAAGTTCCTCTGAGTTCCTTGAGGCATTACCCAATAGTTATTAAGGTGGTGGTTTGGAAGGGTCATAATGCCAAGTATGTTGGCCGAGTTGTCGATGGATAAGGCTGATTTGTCTTTGAGTTGTTAATTAGATCGGACGAGCTAGACATGAATGCCTGTTGAATACAATACATTATAATTACATGTCTGTAATATTAAAATCCCACATTCAATGTGAAAAATCACATAGTGGAATATATATACAATATCATTACAATGATAATATTAATAAATGGAGGTAAATAAACCCCTCCTTAAAATAGTGTGTCGACCACGGCTTAGGGCCCTCATCCAAAGAAATGGTGAGGCCCACTTGTTCAAACATGAGTGTCAAATACTAGCATCCAAAACCCAAATTTTTTTCTCAAATCTTCATGTGCCACTTTTTGCTTCATGATTATTCCACTTGTTGGATGTTCACATGTCCATGTCAGCAAACCTAAGCACGATCCCTTAATTTTATCAGTTGGCCAAAAATTTCAATTGACGATATCCAGCATATGAGTTTTGTTTTCTCGAGTTTTTATATTGAAGGAAATCTCTCGAAATATCTCCAACCCTATAATGTTTTAGAGATAATTTAGAAACATCTAAACTAAAAAATTTCCTCTAGGTAAAACTTTCATAGAGATATTTAAAATTCTAAAATTTTTAGGTTGAAACATTGCATTAACATTGGTTTTATCTTGGGATTGTCATCATCATCCGATGCCTAAAGGTAGTATTGGTTTAAAAATTATGAGTAGAAGTGCATTGCATTAACATTGGTTTTCACTCCAATATTTTCATCATTATTCATGTGCTTAAAGGTATTTTTGGTTTGAAAGTTATGATTACAAGTGTATGTAGAGAAAAATCACGATAAATGAAAGATACACAATAAACAATGAAAACCTTTCAAGAACCTTCCAATGCAAACCTCAGTAAGGTTGTAGAGACTTTGTCTATGGAACCTTGTAAATGAATGTGGGTGATCTTGAATATTTTCCAAATTTTGAATGCAAATGCTACTAATACAAATACTTTGGAAAACTTTAGATTGCAAATTGATAGAGTTTATTTGCAAACAATTCGGAGGATTTGTAAGAGAGTAAGCTTGTAGTTTATAGAAGAAAAAGTGGCTAGAAGTTGGTTAAAAACAGGTTTGAATGTGCATGCTAAAAATAGCATTGGAGGAAGTTCTGAATAGTGTCGAGGCATTTAGGAGCAATAATGAATTTCATTGCGAAGTTGCATCCAAGAAGATAGTTGTATGTATAATTCAATTGCCCCCACCTTTCTAGGATTCTAGAAGTGTAGTTAACTAGGATGAGGATGCGGAGTCCAAGTTGTTGTTGACTAAAATGGGTGGAATTAAATAGCTAAATTTAATTAGTATTTAATTGTGAGGAGATAATTAACCATTTAAATAAATAAATGTTTAATTATATTAGCTAGAAGGTGTTAAGAATTAATTCAATTACTTCCAAGAAAATGGTATACTTAAATTAATTTAATTTTGAGGAGATAATTAACCATTTAAATAATTAAATATTTAATTATATTAGCTAGGAGGGTGTAGGAATTAATTTAATTAATTCCAAAGGCATGTTAGAATTAAATTATTTAATTCCAATGGGTAGGAATATAGCCTAGGTAATAGAATTAATTTTAATTAATTCTAAAGAAGAATATTTGAATGACGAAATTAATTTAATTAATTCCAAAGGGGTGTCTGTGGATAGAAAAAATTAATTTAATTAATTATAATTAGATAGAAGTGGGATATCATATGTATGTATTTTTTTAGGGTGTCTACAATAAGTACTAGATAGATTAGAATCATATTTGAGCTTATTCATTTTGATGATCTTAGCTTCATGTTATTTCAAAGTGTGACATAAATGATAGAAATAATTGAACTTATAAACAACAATTTAATCTTTTAAAGGTACAAGAAGACTTTGTGTAAAAATATCTTGTAGTTCACTATCAACTAAGATATTGGTCATCTTAGTAAGCATGGTTTTATAGCATAGTATATATTCATGAATGGGTTTATTGGAACCTTGTCAAGTCGGTTGTTTCACCTCATTCTTAGAGTGTTTCTTTGAATGTGATGAAACATATAAGGGTAAGAGGATAGGACGAAAACATGTTAAAGCTGGTTGAATTTTGTTGCACACGTATAACTTCTTGATCCATAGTTGATCGTGAGAGATTCCTTTTGGCTAGGAGGAACTACAGAAATGAACAACAAGACCACCAAAAGAGACAAAGTGGACTGCCTAGTGTATACTAGTTCCGAAAGTGTGATACTCCTAGAAGGCTATCAATCCACTTTGTTTAAAACAATTCAACGTTAAAAATAAATGAAATCTTACTGTAATTAAAATGATTTAGGTAACTCATTCGATTACAATAAGAAAATTTGTTCACAATAGGCTAAGCTATGATTGAATCTGAAGAACAAGGTCTCTGTTAGAGTAATCTTGGTCTTTGGTTAGGGTCTAGTTTTGGGTGTTTGGTGGAGAATTTATGCTTTGTTCTTGGTCTAAGGGTAAAACACGAGGACCGACATCGGTCTGTATGACTGATGTCGGTTTAAGTGAAATTGGTGGTAGTTATGGGTAATCGGGTGTCGATCTGATTGAGGTAAAAGGAAACTCAAAATAACATGATTAGAGGGCTTGATTTTGGATTTGATGTAGATGATGAGGTATGTTTGAGGGTTGCAGAGGTCTCAAATGTGGTCAGGGATGAACAAAAAGTGAGGATGGGTAATCTAATGGTGTAAATAATGGAAAATACCTAGTTACAAACTCATAAGGAATAAATCAATGGAGATGCAACAACTTAATCTGATAATAGAGATAATAAAAGCTATTATAGTGTATTAGACCAAGTTGGTGGAGGTATACTTACTGTTATATGAGCTTGATGGCTGGATGGAAATGACAATTGATCAGATGGATGGAGTTTGATGTGGTGATGGTGCTTCCCAAGATGCTCTTGTGAATGTAAAATGGCTCTGTGGTCACTTTTGATGTTGGTGTGGATGTTCGGATGCGTATGTGAATGCTAGTTCTACTTGCATGTAGCTCTGGTCTCATTTTTTCTCTGAATGTGCCAACCATGAAATAAGGTTACCAAAGGGAATAAAATTTAATCAAGATGGTTCCGAGTTGATCTGCGGTGGTTTAGGGTGACCGACGTCGGTTAGGGTGGGATTTCCTAGGTTTTACTAAAATGGGTAGATCTACTTGATTTCTTGGATCTTGTTCATTTCCCTTCGTGGATTAGAATGGAAGATTCTTTTGTAGAATGGGAATGTGGTTAGAAGGAATGTAGGATTTGATTTTTAGGGTTTAGGTAGGTCTTAGTTAGTTATGGAAACATACTAAGAATAGATTTGGGGTGAGGTGGTGGTGTGAGAATTATCTTAATTAGGATATTTAAATAATAAATATCATGAGATCATGGATTAATTTAATTAAATTAATATTAGTGTGGGGTGTAAGGGGCCATGGTTAGGTGAGTGTGTTCAAGGTGATTATTTGACAAGGGACCAAGGGGAGTGTGACCCAATTTTGGTGTCTACATTACACATAAGATAATTTTTGTGAATATTGATAGAAAATTGTGTGAGAGGACTTATTATCCAAAGGAGTAAATATCCATATAGAATGCATGGATAGATCATAAAACTAGTGTAATGAAACTAATTAGAGACTCTAGGGAATATATTTTCAATAAATGTATCATTGGAAGAATATTCCAAGATAAGAACATGAAATGTATGGAGATGTTCTTCGAGATCACCTTTTCATCATAGATAGGAAGCTTAAGAGCAATAAAAATCATAGGAAAAAGGTAATAATCCAATTTGGGTGTAAGTGGGTTATGAACCAAGTGAGTAGAATCCATAGTATGAGAATAATAAAATTTATCTTGTTTTATTTATAAAGTTTGAGCTTACGAAACTATGAACAAGGGTTTTGAGAGCTCGTGTCAAAAAAGAAGCATGTGAGGAATTATGAGTGTAGATAGGATATGTAGGAATATTAGTAGTCATATAAATTTTACAAAGTGGAGGATTAGATTCTCCCAATGAAATGGGTGCCACCAATATAGGAGTGGTGATTATGCACACTAGATAATGAAGGAGGATTGAGATCTTAGTTGGAATAAATAACAATAGTGTTGAGTTGATCATAGGTAGTATAAAGAGGAATGCCGATTTTATTTCAAAAAGTGCACAAAATATTGTGCCTCATTATCAAATAGGACATGATTATCGGACATGTCATGAGACCCTTAACCTTATATAATGTTAGCAAATACCATGAAAAAAATTAACAAATATATCATCAATAGAATATGCATGCTCACGAGAGATGGAAAGGGTAACATCGGAGGGTGTGGGATAATTAGAATGATAGTAGATTCCATCAAAAATGGTGGGAACCCTTTGATAGGAGATATAAATGACAATAATGATTCATAATATTTGGGACTATGATGTACCAAAATCAACAAAGGGAAACACTAGAGCTTGGGAATACTTTTGATTTGAGAGTCAAGTTCACCAAATGTTACACCCTAATTAATTTTATATATGTTATGGGAATGCACTAAAATAAGAAATATGTAAGGGCTTACGATATATAATATTTTGATATATTAAATTCCAACATTAACCATTCACAATCAGAATAATGCATTCATACATGTAATGATTGATAAATAATAAATAATTTCTCAAATATACAAGAGGAGAGATAATTGTATCTATACAAGAGAAGAACATGAAATATATATGTGTAGGATGATTAAAAAGGTAGAATAGAGACTGGAAATGATTTGGTACTAATTATGGAATTGAAAATTAAGTAGGGGTAGGACCGTAAAATTATTATATGGTCCAAACCTTATTCGTATGGTTTTGAACTAGAAGTGTATGGTCTTGGACCCTTTGAAAATATGTATGTAAAAATTATTGTGTGTTTTTATTTTCTTAAAATGACTTTCATTATATATCTCTCTTACTCACACAAATTTGGGATGACCTGTAATCACCTAAAAATTGGAAACCCTAGAAAATTGTAAAACCCTTCCTCAAAGCATTAACAAACAAAATGGAGAAAAAATGAGTGTGTGGTTAAGTCTAGAATTACCTTAGTGTTAAAAATCCTAGCTATTGAACCAATCCAATTGTTTGACTACATTTCCTCATTGCAAGATCAAGCCTTATGTATTTCTTCTAAATGATTTTGCAAGTGTGAAAAAATAACCAACCCCCTAGGGTTCCCTCATGTCTCTTAACACCAAGATAATGGGCCAACTGTATAGTGTAGAATATACCCAACACATTAGTAGTGTGATGTGGTGTGCCTCATTTATGTGACTTAATCCTTTGTTACTTGAAACATTTTAACAAAACTTAAAGTGATTTTTCTATTGCAAAAATATGGATCTATAAACTTTCCATGCTTGGAAATGTGGGAAGTTATACTTTTTGACTTATTAGGGACTACTCTAATTCATGTGCAATTGATTTGGGTAAACTCAAGAAACTTTTTGAGTGATTTTAGAATGATATTTTTAATAGGATATTGTTAGAGTGTCGGTGAGTTATTAAGTGACATTTTCTTGCTTATATATCCTTTAATAGGTGAAATATTTTAATAAGGTCAACACTAGGAAGATGAAATGACCAAAAAATTGAAAATAAGGTAAATGAACTTGAGGATCTAGGATTGTATAAGACATATAAGACCCAACACCACATCCTAGCCCAATTGTATGGCTTTGGGAAAAGTAGGAGCATACTAAAATATAAATTGTAGATATTGTATAAAGATGTTGTTTACTATTTTTATCAGGTAATATTCCCATAATTGACAAAAGAGTAGATTGTAGAGCTAATAAAGTCATAAAAGATATAAAGAGATGAATTTATTGTGTTTTGTATTTGATCATTTTTGTTAATAATGGAGCATGATCAAACTTGGAATTACATAAGGAAAAATTACCAAATTTTAGTGTCTAAAATTATATTGCATTCACCCTTGCAAAAGGAACTAGGATAGTTTTCGAGGCTTAATATAACTTGAAGGGATGTAGTTAAGAAGTGGTTGAACACTAAGGGTAGTATATCCTCATCCCAAAATCAATTCCTCATTTTATTACTTAATGTTTTGATGAAGAGTATTCCAAGTATTAGGATTTCCACTCATTACATGTCATTATAGGTTATATGAGATAGAGAGATATACAATAAAATAGGTTTTCAAACAAATGAAGGGTAGGAGAATCTATATAATCTCATCGTAAGAAATTCTATAACCATTCAAAAGAGGTTAGAACCATACTATGGTGTAAGAAGAGTTATACGGTCCTGAAAAGGGTTAGTTTCCAATCACATTATCAAAAATTAAACATCTTCATATTTATAATAGCTTATTTACCTAGTATGTATATCAATGTATCCTATGTTTCATTTTTCATAGATAAGTCTTCATCTCTTCTTATGTTTTTGAGATATCATTATATTGTTTATCAATTTTCCAAGTATTAATGCATTATTTTGACTACTCATGGTTAGTAATAAATTAATTAATTTATAATAACCCCTATAACAAACCATTACTTCCAATATATTTATGTATATTACATTATTGTATAATGTTAATGATGTAAAATATGTACATCCCATAGGATTATGGTATATTTATTAGTATAGAATGGACACAAACTATAAATGCTACATGGAAATGGACTTCTCACATATGTGGTTACATTGGTATGGCCTTACAAATTATGTCTAGATTAAAAAAGAGCTATGAATGAAGCTAATGATCACTGAATACAAAAATACCAGTGAGGTCTTGTATACTAAGTGTGAGGTAGGATTTTACACCATGGAAGAATTTTAATGGAAGGAACAATTCACATTTTCTAGAGAAAACTCGTTTCACCAACACATGGGGTGGAAGAATTAATGGAATGGTCATGTGCAATACTACTTTGGATGTTAGTGTTCAACATGAAAAGAGTAAGAATAAGGTAAGAACCTTCAAAATAAAAAACATTTAAGGAAGATATGTGTAAAATAATATGCAGATACTATAAGAACTCAAAATTACGCAGTGCAACATTAAAATGTGAAATGTCTCTAATGATGAAAAAATCCTTATAAGATAAAAAATGAGATCCGGATCCCTCAATCTCTCCTCTACACCCCCTTTGGACTCAACTCATCCTTTCTCTCAAAGTTATGGACTTCATTTTTATCACAAACTCATTTGCTATCGTTTTTACCTTGTATTTTAGCAATGGTTGCACAATCAACCCTATTACTAGAGAGGCGGATATGCAACCACCCCTATGTAAACAAGGGTTGATTTGTCACCATCTAAAGTGAAGTTAAAAAACACATGTTTTTATTTTGACTTGATTTTCTCTCACATTTCTTGGTCGATTAGATAAAAATAGGCGTATTGGATTGTTCTTGAGTTATTCCTCCCTTCTTGGTAAATATAGTATGTTGAATATTTATATTTTTGTTTCCTCGTCATTTCTTGATAAACATTTTTATTGACATCTTCTCCTCCAACAACTTATAAAAATGTAACTTTTATTTGTATCATGGGTTGGGTATTTTTATTTTCATGAAGTGTTATGTTGTCATATTTTTGAGAGGATCTCACGTAGATATCAAGTTCTCTACTATGTTTCCTTTATAATCACATTCCATATACCTTCCCTATACCAATCTAGATATCCACTTTCTTTAGTTTTTATATTCTTTTCCTTTCTCACATGGATAAATTGGAGCTCATATATTGGAAGGATCTTGAAGCCGAGGAGACATTAGATGCATCATCAACATCACTGTATATATTTCCATAATATTATGATGACCAATTTGGAGGTGTATTTTAAAATAGTAATCTTTAATCATAGGATTTGATTGTTCGAATTAAAATAAATTTTTTATTGAGTTACTAGAAGAAAAAAATTCCATCAATTCTTGTACACACCTTTATTTTATTATTAATTTGAAAATATTTCTTACATAAATATTCTTCCCTTGATAAATTCTTCTCAGCTTATCCCTGTGGATATTCTTGTGAAATTAGTTGGAGGAAGAAGTGAATAAATACCTCCATTTATTTTATTATTCATTTCATTTGATTAATTTAGAGATAATTTTTCTAGGGAAGGTTTATTCGACAAAGATAAAAATAGATGAAAAATTCTATTCCAACCAAGCAAACCAAGCTAGATTTACCAATCCTTAGTTTTCTCTTTTCATCCTTCATCAACGTTCTTACATGACCCTCTTTGGAGAGGAATATTTCAAGACAAATGGGAAATTCCCAAGATTTTTTCAGTTAAATCAAAATATATTTAGTCTAATGAACATAGATCGGGAGTTACACACAACAATCATCCTTGATCATAGTATCTCACCTAAAAATATTAGATGAGCCTTTTTTGTCCTTGACAAGTAAGTTTGCTACATGTAAGTTGATCAAATGTGATTAACTCAACCTTGAAATATCGACCCATAATCATCCCCACCTATTTCACATATATCACTTATACCTATTCATACCCATCTCAACTTCCACATTTAGGCTCTCTCGTCACGACATCGAAGTTGAGTACACTAAGAATTACATGTCATTTTTCCTATGTACAAATTCTAGTGAACCCAAGTTAATGACTAGGTTCTTCTTGTTTCCATTTTAGTTTATTTTCTATTGTTCCACCTTCTCCCTATCTCATTATTATTGTAGACACCTATAATTATGCCTAAGCAATTTAAATACTTAAATTGCACTAATTATCTCCTTTCCCACAAATTGATGACATATTGTCAATGGTGCTCATCTTCTCTTCCATTGTCATTAATTGATTACATTAAGCTAATTAATTAAGTCCCCTATCCAACACATACCCTAATTAATGACCTTTCGTTAATCGACACCTTCTATCCAGTCTAATTAATTATTATTAATTAATTAGCCTCCCTTCTCATTAAATCAATAAATCTCTATTTAATTGGTTTAATTCCTTCCTAATGGTCTAAATCACACTAAAATCCATCTAAAAGCTTATAAAAGCTTGCACATGTATTTATTAATCATCTTGATTAATTAATGCACCCCCTTTATCCACATGAGCCACTTGAGGACAAACTAAACCCTCCTAAAGCTAACTCAACCTCATCTAAACCCCCTTATCCATAACTAACTCTACATCTCCATTTATCCCACATTCATGAGGATGTGTTGAATCCTTTATCCTTTAGGCTATATAAAGAGCCCTCCTCCTACCTTTATACCTACACCTAAATCTCTCAAGAGACAAAAGTAAGCACATAGTTTCATACTAATAGCCTTTTGTCATTCTTGAGCCCTCCATCCTCCATTCTTGAAGAGCTAAGCCTCACACCCAAGCATCCATTGAAGGATCAAAGAAAGCAATTATAATTTGATTGCCATTGGACTATTTAGGTCCATTTTAATGTTAAATTAGGCAATTAAGGGGAATAGAGTTCATGCATTTACATTGTGTTTTGATTAGATTCAAAGTTATTAATGTTTAAAGGGTAGGACTTGCTCACTTCTTCATCATGATGGTGCACATTTCCCATTTTTAACTAGGTTAGGAAGCTATTTTTAGGTGGTAGCTTTCTTGCTTTAAGTTTGGTTAAATTTGTAGAAACACTTGCACACATTTGGCACGCCCGGTGGGACCCTTAGTCCCATGGCATTTTAGTTTAAGTTTCATTGTTTTGGCTAACTTTTGATATGCACATGTAGTAATTAATGTCCATTTTCTTGGAATTTTTGCTCATTTGATATGTGTAACTTCATGTTCATAGCCTTAATTTTAATGGGTTATTTCCATTTTTAAGCTAACTTGTCAAAAAATTGAGATAGTGTGGGTTTTCTTGTGTTTATCGCCGTATTTTTGTTATAGGTTTGGTGTAGGCATGATTTTTGTGGTGCGAGACATAGTTTTTAGGTGCACACATCTCTCTGGTGGTGTAGGCACACTATTAAAATCTATCATTTTGTCTATCGACCCCCTGGCACTTGCGCACTAACCATGGCACATGTACCTAACCAGCGTGCGGTATGCTAACTCGAGCACATACGTAATTTCGTACTGTATCTTCATTGCATACTAAAACCTGTCAGATCGGTGCACACGCCTAACCAGGGCGCACATGTGGTTTTAGTGGCGCAAGCATATTTTTCTGGTAATGTGGTTATTCTGTCTATTTTTCTTAGAGTAGCGCATATGTTGTTTTTTTGGTGCACACACCTCTCTGGTGGTGTAGGAATTTAATAGATCTAAAAATTCCATAGAGTGGCACAGGTACTATTTTAGGGGTGCAGGCATTGTTTTCATAGTGCACACATCTCTTGGGTGGCGTAGGTACACTGTGTGCCGAAAACAACCTTTGGTGGCGCATACACCCTAACCCACATGTAGGTACTAAAAAAGGGTGCGGGATTCCTTTAACTTTTTTTGGACATTAATGTGTTGATGTGTTAACATTCTTATAGGTTTATCTAATCATATATTTGTCTTTGCAGGCTATTTTTACATGTTTGTATTTGATTAGGTAATATTTTACATTATTTACTTATAGGATTAAGAACGTGTATGCTCTTCCCTCACATCCCTTGGGGCAATCTTGGGAATCATAAATGATTCTTAAGTCCTTTTGATGCTTCGAGATTGCTAAGGGTATTTGATTTGGAATTGGTTAATTTGGCATAGTTGAATTAAAAGTGTTTTTCCATTTGATATCTTTTTGGATTTTGGAAGACAATCACATATGATCTTCTCTTGTGTCCTTGGATGATTTGGAGAATTAGAAATGATGCCTTATCTTTTGATGGGAAACTACTAAACATCATAATACAATACCAAAACACTTGTCAAAGAATGAAGGAATCAAAACAAAATTCAGCAAACTACTAATACAGTTGTTATACAGGTTACCAAATGGTGTTCGAGAAAATCACATCTAATTAAAAAGATAAAAATAACAACATATTCAAAACACTGTATTACAGGTTTCAGAAAAGGGTACGTCCTCTCCACTCAACTGGAACATAACCCCTTTGGCATAACGCCTTAAGCTACAAACAATGGGGGTGGTTCCAGAACCCCAAATTAGTCCACACAAGAGGGAACCTTGTGGACGAAAACTTGACTAGTGATTCCTTTGTGAGATAGAGTTACAAGTTGTCCCTATGCGACCCTTTTGAGTACACAATGGATGAATTTATTTCCCACTATGCTTGAAGGGGGAAAAGTTGAGATACTCCCAAACTAGTCAGTGTGACTTTTTGGGTAAATCATCCCACTCGTGGATAATCTTTGTAACACCTAGGATGAGAGAACCACCTAGGAAAATATACTTTGGCCAGGAGCCCACTTTGACCATTCTAAAAATAGTGTTGAGTTGTGAGCCATCATTTTCATCACGAAATGTGTGACGCATTACTCTGGCCTAGTTCTTCACTTACCTTAAGGTAAGGCGAAACTCTGCCAAAGTAAAGCCAACATTTTTCACCCCCATTTTGATCTGCCTCCTTCACCTTCTTTTGACACTTTGTTGATCAAAGGAAGGGTGACTACCTTTGTGTTACCAATCGATTGCTTCTACCACTTTTTTGTCCGTTTACACCCATCCATGTTTGCGGCTGGGTAAGTTAAACGTCTAAAGTGTGTGGAGGTGTATTTATATCATTGGTAGCCTTTGTGATCTTGATACCCACGTCAGATTGTTATCATAGTTTGGATTGATTCATCATTTGATCTCCCTTTGATGTGTTACCTTGTTTGCATTGTCGTAACACAATTAAGATACTTATGTCATGTTTTTCATAAACGTGATCTAAGTATCCGCATTATGGTGTTACGCTACACACATTTTAGCACATCCTTAGTATACTTTGACTTAGTTTGATTTCAAACATTTTCCCAAATCTTGAAGGGTGTCACTTACTTTTTTGTGTCGTTTCGATACCACTTTGACACTAATATCTCACTTCTCCACGAAGCTTGATAGACATGTCCAATTGGTGTGGTTACCTATCTTACATTTGTAAACCCACCCTTTAACATTTGGGTCTTGTTGGTTGTTGAAATTGTCATGGTATCCTTTGATTGGGAGTCACATCTACCCTTTGTTAATATTTACGCCTTGTTCATTTCGAGCTTGACGTAAATATTGACATTGTGTTGATCACCTTTGCATCGAACTTTACACATGCATTTTCATATGGTGTATTTCCTTGTTGATTGGCTTTGTGTTTCCAACTTGCATGATTGTTCCTTGTGATTATTCATTCAGAAAATTTATTTTCTAGGACAATCCCTTTCGATCTCATCGATATTGCATCATCACAATGTCTATTTTCCTTAGACCTTCTTTGGAAAATCACGCATGCATCTTCATACTTACACAATGTCTAGTTGGTTACCGTTATGTTACCTGAATCAACATAGAGTCTTCTTCACTTTGAAGAAGTTTGATCACACTATCTAGGCCTATACATTTGTGCTTAAATGATGCCAACAATGACTGACTATCACGCGGTTCCCCATACTTACAAAAATATGGAACCTAGGTTTAGCAAGTCAAATCAAAATATTACCATTACAACTAAACCTCATTTGGTTCTTCATGCTAGAGAGCCCATATGAGGAACTCATTCCCCACCTTCATCTCATATTCAATGGTATGTGTTGTATCGGACTCACAAAGACTCCCTAGATGCGAGATCAGGCTTCTAGGTTGATCACTCTAGCATCTAGTGTGATTGCAAAACATGGAAACCTCTCTCCAAGTGTGGGGAATTGTAAAAATGAGAGAGGAATCTCTAGATTAGAGGCTGATTCCTCAAACTCCTTTGATTTAGATCTAATCCTTGCACAACTACAGAGGTTCAGATCCTAATCCTACTCTAACTTGCAAGGAGACAGAGATAGAAAGTGCAAAAATGAAACTAAACTAACAGGTGATACACCAAAGGAGGAGTGGTGAACACTTCTTGTTCTGCAGATAGACACAGATCATAAAATTCAACATAAAACATCATGCACAAGCTGATAAGATGTAATCAGAGGTCTGAAATGAAACAAGCAGCACAAATAGAGGACTGAAAACTGATCACAGAGCCTGTATTGTCATTTCCACTGTCAAAACCCTTGTATTACAACATCAAAAAGGTAGAAAACCTGTTACAATTTTAGAAGAGGTCTGATACTTGCAAAAATCACTTGTTACAGGTGAAAGAAGAAGCTTGCTATCCAAAGAAAATGTTCCCCCTTAGAAATGAGCCAAATCTGGCTTTTTACATTGCATGGGTCGAGCCCAGGGGACAGAAAACGTACAAAAACATGAGAGCCCATCCCTCCTTGATTTTAGATGCATTAAAATGGCATGGGGGACATTAAAAACCCATACCCTATCATTTTGACCGGACTACGGGAGAATGCGACCCATTACGCATTAAATATGTTCTTTGAATGTCACTTCGGCCATGAACACGCGTCGATCTGTTTCTCAATTTTATCTCTCTAGACTACACCAAAACTCAATATTAACCCGAAATCATGTAGAGAATTTCACAAGATTTCTGCTGATATAAAGAACATGCAAATCGAGCTCTGGATCAAAGATATGGAGGTCTCAAAGATCTAGGGCACAAAACAGTCAAAACAGATTTTTAAATTCATTCGCGCGCTCTGCCACCTGGACGACACGTGGCATGCATTGATTGGTCGACGTTGCCAAATTCTCTAACTCCTTCCCAAGCTCCACATTTCTTACTCCATAGGACACGTGTCATCTTCTGATTGGCTTGGGCTGATCCTTCAAAACTCACCCTTTGACTTTTGGACCTTTTCCCTTTTGACACGTGTCGTGATTTGGTTAGTCCACGGGTCTACCGGCTCTTCGTGCCCTTCGCATCTTTTGATCCCCGGATGTCCCAAACTGTTTGGGACAAAAACTCCCAAACCACCCGAAATGGGCTTCCTTGTCCCTCATCTGCCGGTGACACGTGTCATGATCTGATTGGCCCTCGGGTTTCTCGGCTATCCGCGTCCCACGCGTCCATTTGTCCCAACTGTCCCAGTGCTGAAGTTCCTCATTTCGGCCGAACCAGCCGGTTTGCATCCTTCACGTACATTTGTTCCAATGTCCCAGGACTTTTCAGGGACAAATTCTTCTGAATCGCCCAAATGGGATTCCTTTGCTCTCGGCCACTTCGCCTTTTCGTGTCCTTTGCATCCTTCGCATCCTCGCGGCCCAGATGTCCCGACTACTTAGTGTGAAAGTTCTCCTTTTCGGCCGAACCGGGTGGTTCACGTCCTCAAGGCCCAAATGTCCCGAGCAGTTAGTCGATTTTCTTCTCCTTCAGCCGAACCGGCTTTCCACGTCCCACGCGTCCCGATGGCCTCGATTGTCCCGTGCTAGCTTCCTTGTTTCGGCCGAACCGGCTAGTTCACGTCCTTCACGTCCATTTATCCCAAATCGTCCCTTTACTTCACGGGCCGCTGGAGGCTTTTCGGCCGATCCGCGCCTTGATGTCCCAACTGTCCCAAAGGCGGCCTGGAGTAGGACTTAGCCAATTTCGTGATTTTTTCCTGAATCGACCTACTTGCTTGGAACTGAAAACTCTGATGCATGTTATCGAAATTTACCCGGGGGTGAACTTTGGATAACAATTTGGTGACTTTTCGGGGTCACCTACCTGCTAGGTGAAAAGATCGGTAGCCAGAAGCAGTCCATTGGGCATGGAGTTATCAAATATTCTTTTTAGGACCCTAACTGACTCAGAATGTGCAAGGAGGAAGATGGAATGTTACCTGATGAAAGCAAGGATTGCTAAACATCTCCATGGACAGCAAGTTGTGCCAAAGCACTTAGGGAAAACAAAACTAACCTACAAGCAAAACAATGTGCACAAGCACTTAGAGGAAAGAAAATCTAATCTAATATTTACAGAGAGGTAGTGAACTTCCCTCTAGAAGCAACGCTTGAGATAGATTCCATTGATTTGGAATATGCGTTCTTCACCCTCCAGCCAAGAGGCCAATTGGAAAGCATTGTTGTTCTTGCACTTTGTGACCATGTATGGGCCACTCCAAATGGCATCAAATTTTGAATGCCTTCCCGGTTTTGCTCTGTCCACATCCCATTTCAACACTAGATCTCCAACTTGAAAAGATCTATCCTTGGCCTTTCTATTGAAGGTTTTCTTGATCAAATCTTGATCCTTTTCCATTGCTTGGGATGCCTAAATTCTGATCTCTTAAAGCTCCATCAACTCTGCATACCTCACCTCCATGGGCTCAAATTCAAGCAACTCCAGCTGCTTCATGAGTTCTAATGTTGGCAACTCAAGTGACATGGGCAAGATTGCCTCTCTTCCATAGACAAGCCTAAATGGAGAGTTACCTGTGGATCTTTTGAGAGTTATCCTATCATCCCATAAGGCTGATTTCAGTTTGGTATGCCAAGACCTCTGATTCTCATCAAGAGTCCTCCTAATGATCCTCAACAAGTTCTTGTTTGTAGACTCGGCCTAGCCATTGCCCTGAGGGTAATAGTTTGATGAAGTGCTTAGGTAAATACCATTCTTGACAGCCCATTCAGTCACCCTGGATCCAATGAATGCCAATGCATTATTAGAGATTATTGTGGCAGGTACACCAAATCTGGTCGTTATTCCCTCATAAAAGTCTAAGATGCTAGACTCATTCGCCTCTTTGAGTGCTACTGCTTTTGTCCATTTGGTGAAGTAGTCTGTGGCCATCAAAATCCATTTGTGCCCTTGGCTTGAATTGGGATTAATGACTCCAATGAAGTCCAAACCCCATTGCATGAATGGCTGGTCAACTGAGATTGGATGCAATGGAAGGGCAGCAAGTCTCTCTTTTCCTGTGAAGAATGCACAATTCTTACACCTCTTGATCCATGCATAGCAATCACTGAAGATTTTAGGCCAATAATAACCAGCCTTCATGATTTTTAGAGCTGTCACTCTTGGTGCAAAATGGCCACCAGCTGGTCCACCATGAAACTCTTCCAACACCTTTTGAATCTGACCTGTGCTAATGCATCTCAGCAGCACTCCATTCACATCTCTCTTGAACAAAACTCCATCAACAATGGCATATGGAACAACCTGCAACCTGAAGTGTCTCCTTTGGGTCTTGTTCATCTCTGGAGGGCATAGGCCTGTGCTAGAAGTGCATAATACCTTGGGTCCAGCAAGGAGTCGGGGCAGCATTGTCTTCTTCTTGTTTGCCACTTGGCTCATGACTGTCCTGGACTGTCAAAACAGCCTCTTCTTCATTGCATACTTCCTCTTGCTTCCCCAAAACCAGCTGCTCACACAATCCTTTCCCTCTTACCAGCTTGGTGATCTTGATCTCAATGTCATACTCCATGACACGAGTGATCCAACCTGCCCTTTTCTCATTCAAATCCTTGTTGAGGAGGAAGTCCTTAACCCCAGCATGTGAGACCAGCAGTTGAATCTTATTGTTTGAGACCAAATGTCTGAACTTCTTCAAGCTCCTGATGACAACAAGGACATGCTTTTCGATGAAAGAATACTTTATTTTGTAATCTTCCAAGGTTTGGCTGAAGAATGCTATGGGCTGTTCTGAACCTTCTCTATTCAGCTGTGTTAAGATAGCTGAGATTGTGTCTGATCCTCCAAATGCATACAACATGAAGTCCTTTGAAAAGTCTGGGTTGATAAGAGTTGGAGCTTGTGATATTGCATGCTTGATGCTTTCAAAACTCTCTTTGCCTTCTTGTCCATTTGAATGCCAGACTCTTCTTCAACATCATTGTTAGAGGCTTCACAAGAGTGGCAAAATTAGGCACAAATCTGTGGACAAAGTTTATCCTTCCTAAGAAGCTTTGAAGAGATTTCTTGTGGTGTGGCAATGGGAGCGTTCGGATGGCTTCAACCCTTTCAGGATCAATTGTTAGCCCTTCCCTAGAGACAATGTGGCCCAAAAATTTGCCCTCGTGTGCCAGAATATACACTTCTTTGGATTCAACAACACTCAACCTTCTACACCTCTCGAAACACTTGTCTCGAGGTGAAAGAGATGGTCTGCTTTGCATTCTTTGAGAAGACAATGATATCATCTAGGTATACCAAAGCACTATATTGTTGATTAAGCCTTTGAATGCCATATCCATAGCTCATTTGAAATGTTGCTCCGGCATTTGATAGGCCAAATGGCATCTTCTTGTAGGCATATGTGCCCCATTTAGTTGTGAAGGCTATCTTGAATTGGTCTTCTCCCTTCACCATTATCTGATTATAGCCTGAGTAGCCATCAAGTAGTGAAAACCTTTCTGAACCAGCTACCACCTGCAATATTTGCTCCATGGAAGGGAGTGGATAATGGTCCTTGAGGGAGGCTCTGTTCAAGTCTCTGAAGTCAACACATAGTCTGATTTCTCCATTTCTTTTTCTCACTGGCACCAAGTTTGCAACCCAACTTGAGTGTTTGATGGGGAAGATGATACTGGCCTCAATAAGCTTGCTTAACTCTTTTCTCATGAGAGGTTCAATATGGGGATTCACTGGCCTTTGCTTTTGCCTAACAGGCTTGGATTTTGGATCCAGCTCAATAGTATGTTGTGCCAGCTTTGGGTTGAAACCTCTTAGATCTTTGTAAGTCCAAGCAAAGATATCTGGGAACTCTTGACAAAGCTGAACAAAATCAGATTTCTCTTGTGAGGTACTTACTTTGCCAATCTGCAATGTTTTGCCTTCTTCCACTAAAATAGGCTCTGAATCTTCACCCTTCACTTGAATGTTTGCTTTCTCCTTCCGAACTGATCATTCGGGTTGAAGATTGACTCCAAGGTTATGAGGCCTTTTGGTAATTTGTTAGTTCTCACTGTACTCTACCTGATCACCATATTGCTGCTCCAGCTTGTCTTGATTTCAGCGGAGAACTCAGCTTCTTCTTGTAGGAAATTAACAATTTGCTGATCATTCTCGAAGACTTGCCAACTTGTGTTGTTATCTGGAATAGCTGGTCTCACAACCAATTTGATATGAGGCTAAGATTTCTCACTTTTGATACTCTCTACAACATCAAACGCAGCCCCAATTGCTGCAAGTCTGTCAGTGGCTTCATTCTTTTTTCTTGGGATGGAATTGATGCTAAAAGCTTCAAAATCTTCAATAAGATCCCATACCCGATTTTTGTAGCACTTAAGCAAATCATTTTTGGCAGCATTTTTTCCTTTGACTTGGTTTATGACCAGCTCACTATCACCAAATACTTGTAAATTCCTGATGCCTTTCTTCATTTCCTAGTGCAGTCCATGAATTAAGGCTTCATACTCAGCCGTGTTGTTTGAACAGGAAAACTGGAAATGGAAGGCTAAGTAATACCTTATACCTTGCGGTGAAATGAGCATAGCTCCTCCTCCTGCACCTTGTCTGCTCCTTGACCCATCAAAGAACAATTGCCATACTTCATTCTTGTCCTTATGATCTGGCTTGGTGATGCTGGGGAGAGGTTGATCCTCTTCATGTAAACAATAAACCCCTAGCTCAGATTCTTCTATTTCTTGATAGGGATCAAAAGCATGCACCTTGCTTGCCCATTCATCAAGAGTCAAATCTGGGATGCTTCCAACCTTGGTGTCAGCTTCATCAATGCTTGGATAATCTTCTTGATCAAACACTAAAAAGTTGGTATTGATTTGGCTGGTAGTGTAAGGCTCAATGTGAAAGTTCACAATAGGTTCAGACCTGATTGTGGCCTTGGTTCCATACCTTGTTCTGAACAACATATGTGACCAATCCACCGAAAGATAGCCTCCAATTTTAGCAGTGAAGTCTCTTGACAAGCACAATGCAAAGAGTGGTGGCAGGTCTATGACTGACACATCTTGTAACACTATTACGTTGGGACATGCGTGCAGTGTGAGGCTCAAACCTTTGATTACTCCAACCATTGTCACTGCTGTCCCATCTAATTGCACTACACCCTTGGAGATGACTTCATATTGAAGCCCTAGTTGATCAGCTATTTGCTTGGGCATTACTGAACTACTTGCCCCAGAGTCGATCATGCAATTATGTACCAACTTATCTCCTATGATCAATGAAACATAAAATGGAGGGGGCTTCAACATTTTACCTTGTTGTCCTCCATGGTTTCCTTCAGGCTGGGCAGCATTTGTGAGTACCTTCTCTTGCATTTGGACCTGTTGATTTGAAGTTGACCAGTCCTCCATGGTAGCTTGTAGCAAATCTCTTTGGCCTGGGATGGATAGTGATTCCCACATTGATATGTTTACATTTGTCTTCTTCATCTGATCAATGATGTTGAATGGGGATGAAGCATCCCTCTGCTATCCCCTAGCTTGCACATTTGTTCCTTGCACATGGGCAGCAACAACTGGCATCTGAGTTGGTTTAGGGGCTGGTTTGGGTGCTCCTTGCATGTTTGGAACTGCATTTTGTTTGCCAACACCTTGTGGAGTGACAGAAGGTCGTGAACTACTTGGGGCCAATGGCTGTTCTTCACCCAAATTCCTCCTTTTTGACCTTGTGTTGGCTGCAACACCTTGAGAGGGTATTTGATTCATACCACAGAAATCTTCGGCCTGCCAATTGACAAGAGTAGTTTCATTCGGAGATGTTCCTTGCTGAGGTGCTTCTTGCTGCTGATCTCCTTCATGGCTGGACTCTTGCGACCCACCAATGGTTTGCACCATCAGAGCTTGATTTAATGCACCGTTAAAGCACATTGATTGGTTATGTGGCTGACTACATGGGAAACACCAATCATATTCTTGGTCCATGTTGTTTTAGACTGGCACTAATGCTTTAGAAGCAGATACAACATTGGGGTTATAGGGCTGAAATGGTCTATTAGTGGGAGGCCTTACTTGGCTTTGATTTTGATTTGCAACCTGATTTGGTGACCTATTTTGTTGGTATGGGGGCCTAGCCTGGTATTGTGCTTGAGGCTGATACGGTCTAGCACTTTGAGCTTGCTATCTTTTGATAGTAACCAACTCATTTCCCAAATTTTGCAATTGCTTCATGACCTCTTGGAGTTCATTTGAAGTACTAGAGGATGAAGTAGAAGTTTCATTTGAACTTTGGTTTCTAGGGGTGGGAATAGGAGCCAAAGTGGGTGCTTGACTAGTGCTTGGATTTTCTAAGTTTGGATACAAGGGCATGGGAGGCCTAGGGCCGGTTACCGGTTGAATAAGACAGTTTTCTACTATAATGGAAATGCTATAAGTAGCAGTAAGGTTGTGCCTCCCATAGATTGAATTAACATAGAAATATCAGAATTCAAAGCTTTAAGGTAATATAGAAAAGAACCTTCTGCTGTTGGCCTGAATGCCACTGGAATCCTATCCCAAGACCTTTAAAATCTGAAGTTGAAGTCAGTCAGCTGCTCGTTGGGGGCTCTCTTGATAGTTGTCAGCTGCTCCAAAAGAGACAAGTTGTCTCCCTTCTCCCCAAATTGCTCATGAAGTGCAATACACAGCTGATTCCAGTTTGTGATGGAACCAGCTCCAAGGCTCCTAAACCATTGTAATGCTTTACCCTTGAAGAGGAAGATGCCATTAACTTGTGACCACTTGCATTTCATTGATTTCATGGATTGCACAAAGGTTAGCAATATCTTTAACATGATCACACAGAGTAATCTGATTTTCTCCAGTGAAGTACGGAATGTTCTTCAAGGCTGCAATAGGAAATGGATGTTGTGCATTGAGAGCAAGTGGGCTGCTTTACCACTGTGAAGTTGACGTAGGGATTGTTCTAAGCCATTCGATTGGTCTTAAAATCCTTGTTGACTGATGAAAGGTCTACAGGTGGAGGAGTTGAGAGAGTTACATTTGGTGGAGATGGAGACCTTTGAATCCTTCTTCCTCTTTGCCTTCTTCTCGATTTCAAACAACACTTCTTCTTCTCCAACTCTTGACCTTGTGGTGATTCTTCTCATGAGTTTTCGGCCTGCACTTGGAACCAATCGATTCTTCCCTTTGGAGTCGCGAGATATGAAAATATAGCTCTTTTAAGCAAGACAATTGCAGCAGATGCACATCAATCTCTTCTAAAATAAAAATGAGACCTCTATGTCCCACAGGTGTGCCAAAAACTGTTGTATCAGGACTCACAAAGCACCCACGGATGCGGATCAGGGCTTCTAGGTTGACCACTCTAGCATCCAAAGTGTGATTGCACACATGGAAACCTCTCTCCAGTGTGGGGACTTGTAAAACTGAGAGAGGAATATCCAGATTAGAGGCTAGTTCCTCAAACTCCTCGATTTATATCTAATGCTTGCATAACTACGAGAGGTTCGATCCTAATCCTACTCTAACTTCAAGGAGACAGAGATAAAAAGTGTAAAAAATGAAACTAAACTAACAGGTGATACACCAAAGGAGGAGTGGTGAACACTTCTTGTTACTGCCCGAGAGACACGAGATCATAAAATGCAACATAAAACATCATGCACAAGTTGATAAGATGTAATCGTAGGTCTGCGAAATGAAACAAGCAAAGACAAACAGAGGATGAAAATGATCACGAGCTGTATTGTCATTTCCACTGTCAAAATCCTTGTATTACAACATCAAAAGGTAGAAAACCTGTTACAATTTTAGAAGAGGTCTGATACTTGCAAAAATCACTTGTTACAGGTGAAAGAAGAAGCTTGCTATCCAAAGAAAATGTTCCCCTAAGAAATGAGCCAAATCGGCTTTTTACATTGCATGGGTCGAGCCCAGGGGACAGAAAACGTCCAAAAACATGAGAGCCCATCCCTCCTTGATTGCAGATGCATTAAAATGGCATGGGGGACCTTACAAACCCATACCCTATCATTTTGACCAGACTACGGAGAATCGACCCATTACGCATTAAATGCAGTTCTTTGGAATGTCACTTACGGCCATGAACACGCGTGAGCTGTTTCTCAATTTTATCTCTCAAGACTACACCAAAACTCAAGATTAACCCCGAAATCATGTAGATAATTTCACAAGCTTTTCACTAATATAAATAACGTGCAAATCTGAGCTCGGATCAAAAGATATGGAGGTCTCGAGATCTAGGGCACAAAACAAGAAAAACAGATTTTTAAATTCATTCTGCGCTCTCGCCACTGGACGACACATGGCATGCATTGATTGGTCGACGTTTCAAATTCTTTAACTCCTTCCCAAGCTCCACATTTCTTACTCCATAGGACACATGTCATCTTCTTATTGGCTCGGGCTGATCCTTCAAAACTCGCCCTTTGACTTTTGGACCTTTTCCCTTTTGACACGTGTCATGATTTGGTTGGTCCGCGGGTCTGCCGGCTCTTCGCGCCCTTCGCATCTTTCTGTCCCGGATGTCCCAAACTGTTTGGGACAAAAACTCCCGAACCGCCTGAAATGGGCTTCCTTGTCCCTCATCTACCGGTGACACGTGTCATGATCTGATTGGCCCTCGGGTTTCTCGGCTATCCGCGTCCCACGCGTCCATTTGTCCCAATTGTCCCAGTGCTGAAGTTCCTCGTTTCGGCCGAACTGGCCGGTTCGCGTCCTTCGCGTACATTTGTTCCAACTGTCCTAGACTGTCTGGGACAAATTCTTCTGAACCACCCGAAATGGGCTTCCTTTGCTCTCGGCCACTTTGCCTTTTCGCGTCCTTCGCATCCTCGCGGCCCAGATGTCCCGACTACTTAGTGCGAAAGTTCTCCTTTTCGGCCGAACCGGGCGGTTCGCGTCCTCAAGGCCCAAATGTCCCGAGTAGTTAGTCGATTTTCTTCTCCTTCGGCCGAACCGGCTTTCCGCGTCCCGACGGCCCAATTGTCCCTGTGCTACTGATTCCTCGTTTCGGCCGAACCGACCACTTCGCGTCCTTCACGTCCATTTGTCCCAAACTGTCCCTTTGCTTCGTGGGCCACCTGGAGGCTTTCCGGCTGATCCACGCCTTGATGTCCCAACTGTCCCAAAGGTGGCCTGGAGTAGGACTTAGCCAATTTCGTGATTTTTTCTTGAATCGACCTACTTGCTTGGAACTGAAAACTCTGATGCATGTTATCGAAATTTACCCTAGGGGTGAACTTTTGATAACAATATTATTTGGATGCTTTTGATCCAAATTATTATTTGATTAACCCCCACTCTTCTTCTAATTCTAATCTAAACATTTCCTCTTCTTTTGAGGATTCCAATCCAAATATTTCCTCTAAATCTTCTGATGATTTAGATCCAAAGTACTATTTGGATCCAAATTACTATTCAGACTCATCTAATGTGACTCCTATGTCATGGTCCTCCCTATCTTTGCAGGAACCTCTTCATCATACATTTAATATGACTCCTACGTCGCAGTCCTCCCTTTCTTCGCAGGACCCCTTTTATCAATCACCTCAACAACATATTCTTCCTTTGAAGATACGTGTGACTCCAAGTCCCTCCAACCAAACATCTAATACAATTCTCGAATCACGGTCCTCTCTTTCTTTGCAAGACCCTTGTTATTATTCATCTGATGTGATTCTTGAATCACGGTCCTCCCCTTCTTCGTAGGACCTTCTTCATCAATCACCCCCAATAAGTCTTCCTTCTTTGAAGATTCATGTGACTCAAATTCCTTCGATTCAAACGTCTGAATCGACCCATGTGTCACAATCTATAGAATTTGGACTTAATCCTACTAGTTTATAGATGATATACCATCATATAGGTAGTTCCACACCACCTTCTCCTACTTTTAAGACATCTAGCTACACATCTTCTTCATCCCCTACATCATTTTCTTCTATCAATCTTCATCAAACATCTTCTAAGTCTTCCACACCAATTGGATCTCTTTCTTCCAATCAACCCACAGTAGTTGCTCAACAAATCATACTAATTGATCTCTTTTAGAATGAAGAAAAAATTAGGGAATTTATAGGGGCATATGAAGATATTCCTTTAGAAGATTACGAGAAAGGATTCTCTTTAGAATTTGATGCACCTGCATATTCTAAGAAAAATGTTGATTCCTTTTATCAAGAAACAAAGGAAGAGCCTCGGATCATGCTGACTTGACCCTCTTCTTATTCTTTCATCTTCACATTTTTCATTATGTGATGAAACTCCTAGGTCTTACATTGATCCATGGCCTATCTTCTCATCACCTAATCAATCTTTGTCTATCATAATTACTCAATCACAATCTCTTATGAGGTCAACATCAAGTAACCTTTCATCTTTGTCTAGGTGTGGGTCACCTTCTAGTAGCCCTCCCTTTGCTATTTGTGGGACATTTTCGAGTAGTCCAATATCTTCTATTCTTGGGACACATCCAACTAGCCCCTTATCTTCTATGTATGGATCACCCCCAGGTAGTCCATCATCTTCTACTCTTGGGCCACATCCTAGTAGTCCATCATCTTACATCTATGAGTCATATCCTAGTAGCCCTTCTTCTTCTATTCTTGGGCCGCATCCTAGTAGCCCTTCATATTCTATCTATGTCTCACCTCCCATTAGCCCATCTTCTTCAATCCTTAGACCGTATCCATTGCATCCATCACATATTTCTTCTATCAATGGTTGTGCAAGCCCATGGTCATTTCTCACATCAGTTATAAACATCCACATTCACTTTCTTCTCCTTCTTGGGATTAGACAAGTCATGTGTTAGCTTATAAGAAACCCAAAAGTTTCTTAATCAAGCTCGAGATCAAAATTGCAAAGAGCTCTATAGCTCCCAACAAATCAAACAGGCTCAAAATTCTAATTCAAGCGGGATTCAAGAACGCACACCAACATAACCATCAAGTATGGCACAAAGTGTGTAAACCGTGGATGGGGAATTAAATCTCCCACATACAAAACCCATGTTTCAAAACAAATCATAGAAATTTTTTGAGTGTGAACTCACCTCGATCATCGAGATTGGGGATAATATCACTCTCGATAAACAAACATGTCTAGTCTCCTTATCAAGGAAGTCACAAACATTGTTGTTGGATCTTACCAAACAGAGTGAATTTGTTAGTCCCAACCTCTTAAAAATGTCAAAAATCTAAAAATAAAAAAAAAAAAAAAAATACAAAAAACATTGATAAAGCACAACATAAATCAAAGGTATAAAGATTAAACATTACAATCAGTGTATTGTGTACACATGGATGTTTCTTTCTTCTTCCTTGCTATTTTTCTGCAAGTCTCCCTACCATTTTCATCCCTTCGGTGATGTTTTGGTTATCTTATTCACATACATTTTGTGAGATTTATCTCTATGGTATCTGTTGATCTGGTCTTTTATCACCTTGGTAAATTAAAGAATAAATGACCTCTTAGAGATCCTATCACATTCACCATATAATAAAATTGTTACGAAGAACTTTTGGACATATTTGTTGACACTAGCTAATATCATCATCACAATCACTTCCACCTCCTTCCATCAAGCCATCAGTGGTTCTTAACCCCTTGTCAAATAAGAGAGCTAAAATAAGTTTTTAAAAATAAAAAGAATCAAAATCAATCAAAAATCAAATGTTAAAAGATACAAAGAAAAATAAAATTGATATAGTACTCTCTCTTGGGGTATTTCCAATAATCTCTATCGAGGCTATGGACACTGATTAGCGAGAGAGAAATGTTGTGATTAGAATCAAATATATCTCCGTCGGGGCTATGGATGCCTAGATGACAGCTGGAGCAATGTATGACTATCCTTTCACCCACCATTCACAAAATTACCTTTCAAAATCAATCATTCCTACCCATTGGCTAGGGTGTCTTCACTTGTTATCTTTTAAATATTCCCTTTAAGAGGTAATAAATTCCACATGCACAAATTGGATCTCTATGAGTAAATAGGATTAGTATGTTACCAAGTGTCTTTTTTGGACCTTGTTCAGACTCTTACTCTAGTCCATATCTTGTCTCATAATTTGTTCCTTTGGCTAATCACTTCTTCATCGTGAGGCTTCTAAGATACATTCATATCATTCACATCGTTCTTCTACTTTGTTCAGAACATCCATGTGTATAAGATTATTTTTTTGCCATGTTTTCGGACACCTTTGTCCCCTTTCACAAAAACAATCTTCTCCTTCATTTCTATCATGTGCTTTAGGCCAACTTACACTGGGACATCCTTGCTTCTTCCCAAAGCACTTCATTGTTTTACTTTCACCATCATCTTGAACCTATCCATAATGACCTTGTGTCCCACTTCTACCTATGAAGAGTTTTCCTTTGAATACTCCCACCTAATCATTAGGGCATTTTTACATCTTCACCTTTCTCGCACACACATTGCCTTATGCCCTTGTGCATCCCATCTATCATTGGGGGCATCCACGCTTCCTTGTCTTCTTGTACATAGTTTTAGAAAACTTTCAAATATGTTTCAGAAAACTTCTAAAAATAAAAAATCACCCTACAAAATGTCGTTCTTTGGTTCTCACTTGTTCATGTGTTCGACTTGGATCATCTTGATATACCTCCATCAACAAAAGTCAGGCTTCTTAATTTGTCTGTACATTGGGGCACAATGAGTTTCTTGGTACTATTTTGTAGTGCACATTGCTTTTTCATCGGACCCAAGTGTCCTCCGTTATTCCCCTTGCATGTATCCTTGCTTGGGCACCATCATCAACCCTTGTCATTAATTTACATAGTTCATAACTGAATCTCGATAATAAAAACATTATATTATGTTTCTTTGTTAGTTTAGCTTGTTTACTTTCTCGTATTGCATTGCATTTTTTATGTTGCATGGGGTTGGTGTTTTCAGCAATGGAAAATCATTCGTAGTATGGATTTTCATGTTGTTCTACCTTTGTCGTATGCTTATTTTTTTCATAAGGACTGATGATGTAGCTCTTGTGACAATATGATGACATCCATATTATTCCAATAAACAGTGGCTAGAGGCTAAGCTCTTCTCTCCCCCATATTTCTTCTACATCACTTCCCTTTCACCCCTAATTTTCTCTCTCATCGAGGCATCCTGCCTCTTCCCCATTCTTCTACCTATCTCTCATCTTTTCAATCGTCAATCGACTTCTTCCATCACCCCATCAACACTTGAGGGGGCATCTCTCCCTCCTACTAATTTTTCTTCTATCCCTTCAAAATTTTATTCTGTCTACTATCTTTGAAGTGGCGTCACTTACGCCACCCCAAAGAGGGGAAAATGTAGACACCTATAATTATGCCTAAGTAATTTAAATACTTAAATTGTGCTAATTATCTCCTTTCCCACAAATTGACGACATATTGTCAATGGTGCTCATCTTCTCTTCCATTGTCATTAATTGATTACATTAAGCTAATTAATTAAGTCCCCTATCCAACACATACCCTAATTAACGACCTTTCGTTAATCGACACCTTCTATCTAGTCTAATTAATTATTATTAATTAATTAGCCTCCCTTCTCATTAAATCAATAAATCTCTATTTTATTGGTTTAATTCCTTCCTAATGGTCTAAATCACACTAAAATCCATCTAAAAGCTTATAAAAGCTTGCACATGTATTTATTAATCATCTTGATTAATTAATGCACCCCCTTTATCCACATGAGCCACTTGAGGACAAACTAAACCCTCCTAAAGCTAACTCAACCTCATCTAAACCCCCTTATCCATAACTAACTCTACATCTCCATTTATCCCACATTCATGAGGATGTGTTGAATCCTTTATCCTTTGGGCTATATAAAGAGCCCTCCTCCTACCTTTATACCTACACCTAAATCTCTCAAGAGACAAAAGTAAGCACATAGTTTCATACTAATAGCCTTTTGTCATTCTTGAGCCCTCCATCCTCCATTCTTGAAGAGCTAAGCCTCACACCCAAGCATCCATTGAAGGATCAAAGAAAGCAATTATAATTTGATTGCCATTGGACTACTTAGGTCCATTTTAATGTTAAATTAGGAAATTAAGGGGAATAGAGTTCATGCATTTACATTGTGTTTTGATTAGATTCAAAGTTATTAATGTTTAAAGGGTAGAAATTGCTCACTTCTTCATCATGATGGTACACATTTGCCATTTTTAACTAGGTTAGGAAGCTATTTTTAGGTGGTAGCTTTGTTGCTTTAAGTTTGGTTAAATTTTTAGAAACACTTGCACACAATTATACGGTTGTTCATACAACCCCCAAATATGTCAGGTTAGGATTATAACAGCCCCATTATAGGCCTTGAATCTTATTATAGTCACTTAATTTCTCAATAGTCACCCTTTTTATCTAGGTGGGTTGATAATTATTCCTAAAACACTCTTTTATAACATTCCTCTTCTATCTAAACATTAAATCCTTCCTCCAAAGCATGAGGATTGAGGAGATTGACTAGTCATCAACTTATCAAGGTCCACAAGTGTATTTTTCTACCTATAAAAACATTTAATTTACCTAGGAGAAAGGGCTATACCTGGGAGTCTTTAAAAGGCCGTAGATTAATATGTAATATGATTCTACCCAATCTTATTTATGACCTAATGAGTATGTTTTGACACATCTTGGCCAAAGCAATGACTGACTTAAAATCATAGATGGGTCTTTAGATAGGTTGTAAGATTACACTGATACCTTTCTTCAAAATAATATTTCTTGTACCTTAACAAAGTTGGAAAAGGTTCTCAAAAAGGAGAAAAAACAAGGTAACAATTCATAAATGGGTATCACACATCCCTTCTGCATAACCATATGCACTACATACCCAAACAAGGGGATAAATCCTCATTAAATTATTTCATTTCCACATTAGAAGGAAATATTAGTGAACTAGAGAGTTCCCAAACCCCACAATGAACTGTTGTATTGGGAACAAATATGGGATATCCTATAGATAATAAAGGGTACACTTGTTTTAGTAACACATAACCAATACAACAACCCCTTACAACAAGGTTATCTAATCCATTCTAACTTAGGTGACCTTTTCAAAGGGTTTGGAATTCTAGGGATGTGTTCTCACCTCTCTTATGCCTACCCTAATCAAGTAACTACAGGAATTATTTTCCATATGTTACCTTCTACAATGCAAGTTTTCATACACAACTCCCTTGATCACATTATTTGGTGCTACTCCTCCCTCCATGTATATGTACTCAAAATATCCACAACTAAATATATGTGTTCCTTGGTTCATTCAAACACTTCCAAGAAACCCATTTTCCTAGCTAATGGCTACACCACGACTTACAAAACTCCTCCTCCACCTTTTCATTAGGGAACCTCAATGGTAGAATGTTACGTGATGTTAACTTATGCTAAGTACTTGAAAGAACGAATTGAGTTCAATAAATGGGGTTTCATGCTTTCATTACCATTTTCGTAGCTTCCTAAATTTAAATGGGAAGGAGACCCAAATTCCCATATTAATGCCTATGTGACTACTATTGGAGAACTCCTCCCATGGGATGTAGTAGTGACTAGTATATTCCCAAACACTCTTGAATGGAATTATTTAAATGAATATCATTAAATACCTGAAGCCTCTATACATTCCCTCAAATAAATTATATCTGAATTTTTCAAAGCATTTAACATGAATAGAATTTTATGTATAGGAATAAGAGATTTCCTACACATTAAACAATAACAAACTGAATCTTTTTCCCACTTCATATAGAGATGGTTTCATATTCTCTATTCTTCCATGAGTGTACCTAATATAGATCAAATGGATCTCTATTACCTTTTCCTTTACTCACATAATCAATAAACCGAGTAATAAGTGAAGAAGTTTCCTTTTAGTAACTATCGGGAAGTGCTTTAGAATGTACACTCCACATTAATCAAGTAGTTATTGATAGTGGACATAAGACTTATGGTCCTAATGGGAAGTTGGTAGTTCCCAATCAAAACAAAGAAATATATGAAAAAATGGAATCAATAACTAATGGACCAAGGTATTAAACCATAATCATGGTGTTACTAAGGATGGTGTTACCGAACAACCAAAAAATCCTGATGTTACAAATACTGGTAACATAAACAATAATAACATTAAATTGGGGAACCAAATAAATCCTAAATTTATCCACTCTATTAAAAACATTGATTTTAATCATCCTCCCCCTCAAAAAAATTAATCCTAAGGTCAGAACCAATACCAAATATTTGGCCAGGGTGCCAAGCTACACGTATAACAATCAACTGTAGAATAACAATATAGGGTTTTACCAATAACAAAACCCAAATCAAAGGCTAAGGGATTACAATCTAAATTTATAATATGGATTCACTATGTTATTGTTCATGATTCACACACTTTGAGAGATTAAAATAAGTTCATTTAGATTTCACTAAATATGACAAGCCGATTATGGGTTTCTTACATATCATGATCACCCTCCTACTAACCGAGAGAGGGGATTTACTTTTATTTTTCATCCCTCATACTATTTTGAAGATAATACCAGTTCCATCTACCTATCTCAATACCTTGAATTCTATAAGGTGGAGGAGGAACCTCTTGAAACCCCCTTCTCTTCCAAAATTCAAAGAAGGAAATGACTCTTTGATACAAGACACGGTTGATATAAAAATTGGAATGGAAGTAGATCCTAATATTTTAAATTCTTATTTCCTCATTATCTATGAAAGAAGTAGAGGAGAATACTAAGGTCCTCAAAGATCATGCCTTATATTTTAAATTCAACTATAAGGACAAGAGAGGAGTTGATCCTAGTGTAGTAGTTCACAACCTAGTGATCAAACCCAATCCTAAACCCATCAAGAAAAAATTGAGACCAATGAAGCATAAGGTCACTTTAATGGTCAAATAGGATCTAATTAAATTCTTACATGTAGGGTTTATTAAGAAAATAGACTACTCTATTTGGTTTTCTAACATCGTCTGGTCCTTAAAAAATGGAAAGATCAAAATCAGTATTGAATTTAGGAATATTAATAAAGCTTTCTGAAGGATGTTTTCCCGCTACTTATCCATATATGTAATTTTTAAAGCAACTGCTGGGTATGATTTATTTTCCTTCATGGATAGATTTTTAGGGAACAACCAAATAAGAATCTATAAGCAATATCAAAAAAAGATAACCTTTACCATATCTTGTGGGACCTTCTATTACATAGTCATGCCCTTCGGCCTTAATTTTTTAGTGATACTTATCATAGGGAAATGACTTATATATTCCATAATATTATTCACAAAATCATCAAAATTTAAGTGAAATTTTTTTGAAAAATAATAGGAAGAGAGAATATCACTTTGAGGTCCTTTGTATCATTCTCTCATGATTAATCGAATACAAAGTCACCTTGAATCATGAGAAGTTTTTTTGAAGTTATAGGAGGAAAGATCTTGGGTTACATCATTTACTTTTAGGGAATTAGTGTAGACCCTACAAAAATTTGTGTAATCCTTGAGATGATGCCACCTACAGATGATTCCAACATTATATATTTTCTAGGTAATCTTGGGGCAATCAAGGTTTTTCTCGACTTCACGTATGTCATACATCTCATCAATAGTCTTATAAAGAAGACATGTTGCAACACCTGGATGGAATAATGCCACAATACCTTTGAATTGGTTAAAAATTATTCCTTTCTCTACCTAATCTCATGTCTCCGATTCTGATCATCCTCTAATTGTTTATTTTAGGGTCACGGATGTGTCTATCACATATATGTTGGTATAATAAGATGATGATGGTCGTGAGCATGTTATCTATTTCATTAGTCATGTACTTCTATACTATAAGACTTGGTAAATTTAGGATGATATGGAATACCTGTTCATTTTCTTTGTGACTAAATAATTGATTCACTACATGCTTAATCGGAGACAATATTCATTTTCAAATCCAAATAGTTATGGACTTTCTTGACTTATGTAGCCTTATCTAAGAAATTTGGTAGGTTCATAATACTCATGAATGAGTTTGAACTTACATGAATCAAAATTAAATCAAGGATAAAATTATTTTTGACTAAGCTATAGGGGTCCCATGATGTTATTCTAACTGAAACACCCCCAAATCTCTCCTTTTGTCTCGGATCACCCATTATGCATGGAAAGAATGGGTTGGTTTGAAAAATGAATAGTGCTTGAAGATGATATGTTTTATCCAACATGTAGGGGACTAAAATTTATTTAAAATTATATCTTGTTTGGATCTTAACTCATTTTTAAGATCCTGGAATCCTTCCTTGAAGATCAGGTGCTTTTTTTGGTGCAAGCTCCTTTAGTCCCAAAACGCACTTTCGATGAGTTAGCTTCTAAACACTTGAAAATTCCAAAAATATTCCTAAATCAGTTCCATGATGTTTTAGCTAGTTTTTACACTTCGTGATGAAAATGAGCCTCCCGAAATGTTCCAATGAAGGTGCACTTGGCTTAGAAAGGATGATGAAAGCCCTCTCTAAGTATGCTTGAAAACTTGCCTTGAAAATCACTGCTCAAAGGTACTTGAATGATTTTTATTTTCCTAAATCACCTAAGGGGACTGATGACATTCATAGATGGACAATGAAGGAAAAAAATGGACTTGAAACTAAGGGGTAGGTTGATTTGGGGGTGTTTGGAAAGGTATAACATGAAAATTTGACACTAGGGTATAGTTGTCTTGTTTTTGGGTGAATTTTTCCCATGTAAAAACATAAGAAACAAGGTTCAAAAGAAAATTTAAGAAGGAAATACTGCACATACTTGATTGATGATATTTTTGGGTAAATTAAGGTTAAAGAAGATAAAATATGAGGATATTTCTTTAGGGGGCTTGTTTTAGGCTCCTTATTAGTCGATGGATCATCACATGTTACAAATGAAGACAAAAAGAGAGAATTTAGTCCCACAAGGAGCTATTTGAGGCAAGTACGAGTTTTTTTGTGCATTGTTTTCATTTTTCTCATTGAGTGTTGTAATTTTCCATGTATTATTTTCATTTTATCCTTTTTCATAGATGACATAAGGGGAGGGAAGCATCAAAAGCATGGAAAAGAGGTCATGTAGGTGTTGGTCTCGTTAGTTGCCATCAATGTTTATGATGGTAATTTCCATCAATGAAAAAGGGGAGATAGTTTCCCATTCTCGTGTTAGTGTTTTTATTTATGTCAATTCCATTAATGAAAAATGGTGTCATGATGTTGTATGTTTCTCCATAAGGTGTCATTCAATGTCAAACACAAAGATTGATTAGTAGTGACTAAGTTTTGTGAAGTCTGGAGCATGGTTAAGCTTGCATAGTCAACTGTATGAATCCTCATAAGTAATTTGAAGGTTTTAATGAGGTATTTCATGATCTATATGGTGTTTTATAGGTTTGAATTATTCTATAATGAGTCATCATGGTCAGTTCATGAGGTACATGGCTTGAGTTCAGTCATTTTAGGCCTATTCCTTGTCCTAGAGCATGTCGTATGGTATGGTGACTTGAGTTTTGGAGATAATAAATAATGGTGAAGCATGATGGTAGCATGGTGATAGTGTACATGAGTTGTATGGTGAGTTTTAGGTCAATTTTCAAAGATATAATGCATGTATGAGGTTCTTGGGAAGTAAGTAGGTGGATAACATGAAAGATAACAGAGGTAAGTTTGAATGGATAGAGTGTTTCATACCTATTTGGGATAGATGGTGATTATGGATAGTGAGAAGATGTTTTCATGATGCTTCATGAGAATTTTTAGGTCATTTTAAAGAATGAATTGCAAGATATGTCAGTTTTGGAAAAACTAGGTTTTCTAGAATGTGTTTTTGAGGTAAAAGTTGACCTTTCGATGCTTGTTATGAATTGTGTGCTTTACGTGGACCCATAAATTTTGGGGGATTTTTTCCCTTGTAAATAATAAGTTTTATAAAAAATAATTATGTGGGTTGACCATTTTTGTTTTTATGAACGATTGTTAAGAAGATAAATTTCTTTGAAACCCTAGCTAAAAGTGACTTGGAGAAAATTGATTGTACCATCCTTGTATTTATTGGTTTTTTAAATGTGATGATTAGAGGTTATATATTACTCCTCTAAATTTCCATAAATTTTTATTAGAGAATGTGACAATATGTGGGCCTCACCTGAAAATTCTTGTTTCAAAAGAAGTTCAGTTTGTGGAAAAGTTCTCCAAAGTAGGTGATGAATAAATTGACATTGTTTTTAGCCCAAAACATTTTTTAGATGTCCAAGATATTCTCAAATAATTGTTGATCTTCTAAATGGAAAAGTGTTCCCTATTTATGAGGACTATTTTTTGGGTTAGTTTAGAGTAGAATTCCCGATGAGTGTATCTCATCACAATGAGAAACCCACAATCTCATCATGCCCATGGTATTCTAACATAGTGAGATATATTGTGGACCGAACTTACCTATAATTGGATAAATTGCAAGAAAGGTGAAGAATCCATGTTATTAACACTAAAAATGTCATCATAAAATAATTCCTATATCAAAATTCCTTTGATAGCCTATTACTTATATGTGTAGATGAAGAAGAAGCAGAAAATATCCTTTTTGAAGCCCACAATGGAATCTATGGTAGGCACTTTGGTAGACATTCAACCACTCAGAAGATTCATTGGATGGGCTATTTTTGAAAAAATATCAACCAAAATGTCATGGAATATGTACAGAGGTTTCAAATGTCGAATTTTCACATGCCATACACATCCCAACTTAAGCTCAACAACCTATAGTCACACCTTGGTCATTCTCTACATGGGGCTTGGAACTAATAATAAAATTCTCTCCCACCTCCACTAATGGAAACAACTTTATCATCATGGGAAAATTTTTTTGTTAGGAATTAGTCCTAACATGGGGCGTTTATGAGTGTATTATAATATTGTGAGTGTATATTTTTAGAATAATAATAAGTGGAGCAAAATAATGTAAGTGATTGTTACTCATGTAACAATCACATTAGAATAGGGGTTTGGTGAGATTATTAGGGAATGTGAGAGATTTAGGGATATATTGTTGAGATGTGTAATAAGGAAGATCTCCTTAATTATAGGAGATATTCCCTCTATATATGTAAGCATTGTGTGGATCAATAATATGTTGAATTGAATTATTTTCGAGCTTACGCTCTTTTGGATATGGGGTAAGACCCATAGTTGGTATGAGATATTTTTCATATGAGGCCTCTCTGAATTTCACCCCACTCATGGTTTGTTTTTCAAGTTAGGTAATGGAAATGGGAAATCAAAGTGGATATCATAAAAACCCATTTTCCATTGTCTATGCATCATTCATTTGTTGTAAATTCAATAGGTGCAAATAAGGGACTAGAAGATACCGCTGACCTCGCATGAAATATCAAGTTCGTAGAGTTCATCCTTGCATATTTTTCAATGGTACTAGTGGATACCACGGAACTCACAGTGAACACATTGACATCCACCATTCACTTGCATTATCTAATCCTTTCCATCTTGTTCGTTCTCTCCATAGTATTTTATCCATTATGTTCTTTGTGTTCATGTTTTTTTTTAAATGTTTGGCCCTAGTTTTTTATTATATCTAGTCATTTTTTTCATTGTTTGTATGTGCCCCTATTAGTTTAACCATTTCATAAATTGGTTTTGAGGTTTTCTAGTTTTATGTTTTTAATATTTTCACTCCATACATCTTCAAATCTGTATCAAGGGTTTGTGTATTCATATTTTAAGTTTAAAAGTTTCCCCATTGCACTCTCCTTTGAATAAAATCAGATCTAGATCAACCAAAAAACCCTCTTCTTACTCTGGGCATTCAAGTCTTCAATAAGATCTTCTTGAGCTATAATTTGAAGACCATTGAGAGTTTCATATCTCGGCATGAGCTCCATGTTCTACCTCGTCTCACCAAAAATCCATCAATTTTTTAAATCATATTTTTATACCATGCATGAGTACTCCTAAAATGATCTAACTCCCACTCATTTAGTGTTATTTATTTCACACAACGTGTTCAATCTAGTCTCTGTCCTAAATGCTTCACGTACTATATTATCATCTTTATTAATGCATTGGATATCTACTTTGGAAAAATCATCATTGAAATTTCATTCATTGGGTTATAATTTATACATTTCTTGGAAAATTGGATCCATGAGAACCTTTGAGTTTTCAAGATTTATCGAGCATACCAATTGGTGTTACCTTTGGCATTCCTTTTCGGACCTATTGATAAGTGCCAATGGAACACGTAAAATAAGGAGGAATTTTTTTTTAATAGCCTAGAGAAAATGAAATCAAATAGAGATGTAGGTAAATAATTGGTATCTCGGTCCCTATAAAAAAATGCCAAAGAAAGGATACAGAAAGAAAAAATTACATGCATCTCAGTTTGATATCTTCTAGATGGAACACCCCATAGACCCTGCTCAGATAAATTTATCAAATCTCCAAATAGGTGAAAAAAAACCTTTCCATGACTTAGCTCCACTACCTTGGAGTTAATACACTTGAATGCATTCGAATATTTGGCTTCAAATATGGTGTGTTTGTTCTCGATCTCCTCACGACTTCGTTGATTGATCTCTTCTCATTTACCCTCTATAGTGGCATAAGATATAATTAGTTATTGATGGTTTCATCTCATCACTTCTAGTAAATAACTCTCTTTTTATGAAGGTACCTTAACTCTTCTCATGCGATGACACTAATTCAAAACCCTAATTTATGTGTTTTATTGTGATTCTAAAACCACCTATGTCAAAAGTTAAATGTAAATGTTTGGTCAACTCCATGACACAAATGAAGATGAAGTCTTTTAAGGATCTAAGGTGGTAGTTGGAATCCCGTATGACCACGAGTTTTTTTTGGGTTTATTTTCCTATTAGGGAATTATTTGTAAGGGATATAATTATTTTTTTCAAAAAGGGGGACAGGATATATTTTCGAAAATTTAAAAGGGGTTCACTATCATGTGTAGTTGGATGTATTATTGGTCTAAGAAACATATAATGGATTTTCACATTGGGGGAATATACATCAGATAAATTATTACAACATGAAACAACCCGGATGATAGAAACAATGTGTGTTGCAATTTCATATTGCATTTCCTCACCCCATGTTAGCACTAAGGGGGAATGTTAGGAATTAGTCCTAACATAGGTTCATTTGTGAGTGTATTATAATATTCTGATTGTATATTTATAGAATAATAATAAGTGGATCAAAAATAATGTAATTGATTATTACTCACATAAAATCACATTAGAATATATATTGTTGAGATGTGTAATAATGAAGATATCCTTAATTATAGGAAATATTCCCTCTATATATGTAATAATTGTTTGGATCAATAATGCGTTGATTTAAATTATTTTTGATCTAATGCTCTTCTAGATATGGGGTAAAAGCCACAATATTTTACAAAATGGATTGAGTATATTCCTCTAACCATGGTTTTTAGCTCCATAATAGAAAAAAATATTTTGAATCAAATATTTTATACGTATGGAATCCCATAAGTCAATATCTTTGATAATGGATCTTAATTTAAGAATGGAGAGGTACATGAGATGTGTTAAATGTTAAAAATATCTCATCAAACTACATCTCTATATTATACTCAAGCCAAATGTCAGGATGAGGCTATGAATGAAATTTTGAAGTCAATCCTCCTCAAAACAATCAACGAGAACAAAAGGGATTAACACTTAATGTTGTTCGCAATCTTATGGGAATATTGGACTTCCATTTACAAACCGACATGGGAAACTCCATTTTCCTTTTTCCTTTATAGGTAGATATTCCTAGTATGAATGTTTCCTTACAAGACATATTAGATGAATATGAGTATATAAATGCATGGTTAATAGACTTATAAATATTGGATGAGAAGATTCTTAGAGATGAGAAACATCGTCGGGATTATGCAGATAAAATGTTTCAATAGTATAAAAAGGTTTATGAATGTCCCATTCAAGTAGGCTATCTTTTGCTAATATTAGATAGTCGAATAGATACTAAAGTGGAAGAAGATCTAACTTCAAACCTAAATGGTTAGGCCCTTATCAAATAACTCAAGATTTCAAGAATGAAACCTAGTATTTGTACACTTTAGAGGGTAAGGATTTTGGTGAACCCATAAATTCACTTCACCTACAATTTATATATATATATATATATATATATATATATATATATATATATATATATATATATAATTATTATACCTCCACATTTTCCTTATTGCATTTAAAACCCTATGTCATTTGTATTATCACAATGTTTAATATGTATTATGGATCTACTTATTTGGAAATTATTTTTAAACTTTTTATACATTGGTAGACATTTCAACCATAATATCTCTACAACTTCATACTTTTCAACTATATAATTTGTATACTAATTTCAATCATGAGATAATATTTAACATTAATCCTATAATGTATTGTATACGTCACCCCTCTTATAGTTTTTTCCACTTCGATATTTTGTTCCTATGGTCTTGTATAGAAATTTCATGATGGCATATCGTCCTCCCAAAGAAGTTATCCCCATAACAAGAAAGCTATAAATTCATAACCTAGATCATATGTTCACCCATCTAAGTCTTTAGTGACGATCCCTTACATCTTACTAGTTATATGGGGATGAGATCAAGGGATAAATGTTCCCTCCCAAGATGCACAATATATGAACAAGGAAAAATAATACAAAATATATATATATTCTTATAACAAAAACTACACCTTTCATCCTTCTCGGTCTTCGGTGGTGAGCCAACACTTCTTACTAGTGGCATGAAACCGGGAAAGGAGAAATTTTACCATACTCTCCTATGTTTTCCTTCGGTGATGAGACCATGCTTCTCACTTTGGTAGTATGGGGAAATATGTAGGAGGTCATTTAACAAAAATAAGCCTTAAAGAAATGTGGAATGAAATTATTTGAGTATATAAAATCCTAAATGTATAATTAATATTCCTATGTTAGGAGAGACAACTATTCCATAGCTATATTTTTCCAATCAAGAAGCCACCCACAGTCTAAGTCTAGTTAAGGTTTATGAAGTGTAAATCATCTTGAATTGGGTCAGATAATTTTGATTGGAAATGAGTCATAAGTTTCCTAAATAGGTCATTGTTAAAACTCGTGTCTCTTTATTCATCATTCTCACCTATACATTATTCATTCATATATCAAACATCCTTATTGGCTCTTGGTGTTGAGCCCTTGTATCTTATTGGTTGTGTGGGGTCAAGAGTGGAGTGATACATCTCATCATTATATCATCTACAATATATTTTTCCAATGCAATAGAATGTTTAATCATTATTTGAAAAAAATCCTAGGTATGAATTTCAACCACATGTGCTTCCATAGGTCATTTTGTTTACCATATTACACTATCATCCATAGAATTCATTTAAACTATTAAAAATCAAACATTCCTAACTATTTGAAATACATAAATGAAGTAGAATGTAAATATTGAAATGTATAAAGGATTGTTAAGCCATATATATATATATCTAATTTTTTTAGTCTAGCACCATCACACCAAAGGACAAGTGTGGTCAAAATGCTCAATCATGAGCCAAAAATACAAAAAAATCAATATATACATAAAAATGAGATCAAGAAATAAAGGCGGTTCTCTATCCATCTCTTCAAGACCCCTTTAAATCAAGGTATGGAGGTATATTGTTATGACTCTTATGATGGGTCCTACTATGTCCAAAGATGAGAACCTCTATGTGTCGAATGGTGGGAGTGTTCATGGGATTTACCATGATAATTTCCATGTAAGTATGAAGTTCTAGTAGCCCCACTATGAGTAGATCACCCTCCTCTCATAATCTCCTAGTAGTTAGCAACATGTTTCCTCAATGCTACATTCTTGGTATATATCCAAGAAATCTCTCCTAATACATTCTAGGCTGTTGCAAAAACTTTAATATAGTGGCTAGCAAGGAAGGAGTCTTATTTCTACTAGTATTGTGTCTCATGTCAAACTATAAGTAATGATAAATAGGTCCAGGTTCATCCATCTCATAATTTCTTTCCACTCCATAATAGTATATACAAAACACACACATGCACTAATGAATTATAAAAGTGAAATAAAAATTACTAACATCTAAACAAATAACTCTAATCTAGAAGTATTAGAAAGATAAAATCAAATTTACTCACTAGGATATCCCCTAACCCATTCAAGATCTGCATCGTCCTCCTTTCCCTCCTCATATAACTCGGTTGTTTCCTCCACCATTCCACTACCCTACCAATAAATTTCTAATCTATCTTTTGATCTGGATCTATCTCCACCACATCTTGCTCACTCAATGTGGGTACCTTTGCAAATATATAATACTATGTATGTCCCAACTCCTCCTTTAACTACATATATGGGCACAACTCTAGTTATCTTAATCAGTAATTTAGGGACTACAACTATCCATATAATCTATGCATATGGTTGGCTCCCACGTCCATAGTTCCTATGAAAATTGGTATTTACTGTTGGAAGGGAATCAACATATGGCCATCAAAACTACTGAGAAACTTTTTCACTGGGTGAGTATCTCTAAAACCCATTTTGGTTAGTCAACATTGTAGTCATTTTTACCCATCTACTTAGTTATAACCCCATGCGTGAAGGCCTATCACCCAATAGATGTTGGGCCCTCACCCAAGGCATGTGTGAGCACCGAGCCCTCCTTTATGTGAGCATTATGAGAAGATCTTGCCATTGTTAGAGGATTAGTTACAAAGAAGTGAATATTCATGTAAAAGCACAACATGAGCTATCATATCCTTATACCCAAGAATTTAATAACAAGAGAAACATCATGGCATGAAATAAAAATAACATATCTGTCATAAAATATAAGGAAATAACACTAGGGTTTGCACCCACTGAAAAGATATTCAAAATAGAGCCATATATTTATATTGATCATAGTCTCAACAACCACATTACATTCAAAAGGATTGTATTAGACCAAATGTATCAAGATAGGGATCTAACCCATATATCAGAGGTCCTAGTTATGCTTTCTTTATTACAAAAATTTTACAGACCCATCCCTTAGACATGATAACATTCCTACAGTCCTCTAATGAGAACCCCAACTCCTAGGGCCTCCTAGTATTCTCTATAGAGCTTCGCTCTTCCCATGTTATATGTCTTGGTGTCTCTCTTCATGCCTTCATGTCTATCTATTCTTCTACCTGAGAATCTCTTCTTATAGGATCAACACCCACCACCATGCCTTTCTTTAGGAGCAGATTGGATGCCAAGTGTCAATGTGGTCCTCCAATGGTGCATGCTTATTCTACTTGAGCTCTCCACTTTCTATAATGATGTCTTCCTAGGAATATTCCATGCATGGAATATTATTTCCTTGACCACCAAGTCTCCAAGATGGCACCTTATCCACTCGGCATGCCTAGTTGGGTCACATTTTTCCTCAAGTTCCTTCAGAACGCTAAATATGGATAAGTTCTTAGACCCTGTGTATTGTATTGCACGTACACCCTCATTTCTCCTAAACCCTTATTAAACCCTTTTCCTACATGCTTATCCCCATGCACCCTTCTTCCTATTGGTCCCGCGTACTCACATGCCCTTTGGTACTTAGCCAATATTTCAAGGCCCAACATCACCCCACACTAAGCTTGTTCTCCATCCTCAGAAACATACTACTCCTTTAAATAATAACGAATGGTGGAACCCAGATAAATTGAATGAAGAAGTAAATAATGGAAGAATGAAGAATAGAATAAATGAAAGAATTGAAGATCTTGCTACTACTGCAAGAGGAGTGGGAACTCCTTATTGTCACCTCGATATTTTCCTAGGCATCCAATTCACCCCGCACTCGCTAAAGTAGGTCACCTACTAAAGCGCTCACCTCGAAAAAAATTAGTTCATTTCCCTTATCATTAAACGTATCTATAATCCCTTCTAGGTTCTTACTAAGGTTGTTTAGCGCATCCATTATGTGGGTGATATGGGGATACAGTTCCTTAAGCTGATTTTTAATCGATCCCCATAAGGCTTTAATTGCTTCCATCTTATTTTCTACCTCGGCTAGGATCTTATCCCTCTCCACCATGTTTCCTTTATTCTTCTCTTGGTATTCCTTCAGACCCACCTCATGTGTAGCATCCAAGATATGCTTTCTACCCTTTCTTTATTAGCATAGTTATCATATCCAACTTCAGCCATCCATGTGTGGCATTTTGTACAATGGCAAGGATCTTGGAATATTATGTCACTATCTCCCCAATCTTATGCTTCTCTTCCTCCTTTTGGCATGTCAATTCCTCTTCTATTAATTCTAGAGCAAGTGGCTACCTCTCCATGGTAAGGATGTAGGTTAAGTCTTCCAAGCATTGCAAGGTTGACTCATATTTCTACTCAGGTGGTGCTAGGTCTAGGTGTTTCAAAGTGATGGTGTCCGTGATCATTTCAATCTTCTTGTACACCTCATGCACCTTCACCTTCTCCTCCCTTAGTTTGCACCTTAACTATGCACTGATCATATCTTCCTACTTCAGATCCTTTCTCTTCTCAATGATTCCTCCTCCTTCTTCTCTAGTTCTTCCTCTAGGAACCTTACCCTGTCATTCCTTTTGAAGAGTCTCACCTCAACCTCAATTGATACCTTGTTAAGGGAATTTTAGACTTTCTCATCAGATAAATATTGATAATTTATTAGGGGGTTCAATCCCTTGGTCTCTAGTATTTTCATTAGTGCCCCCTTTCTTACCTCAAACTTAGGCTCATTGACATGGGACTCAAAATCCCAAGATAACATCTTCCTTGTTCATGGGTACGTGCCTTCTTCTTCGAATGAATAATATGCAAGGAGTTAGTGTGTAGGCATGGTACTTTGGAAGCACACACACGTACCTTATTTGGATCATTGATATAACTCATTCCCTACTCCTGCACCACTACCACACTCTTTCCTCATGTGCGCACTACCTTTAGAAATATTATCACTAAGCTGATATCTCTATCCATGCTCCCATATTCTTTTCCTATGATTTCCTCCTCTATCTCCTTGAGCACCTTGTCATGTTGCACTCCACCTCCTGCTCCACAAAATCCTTTATTATTCCCACTACTTCTCTTTCCATGGCCTCTTCTATCTGATCCTTGGTGAGGCTTGGGGTCCTTTGATCCTTTGTATTCACTTCCTCACTCTCCCCTTTTCCTTGAGTTCCTTCCTCTTCCCCATCCTTTTCTTCATTTCCTCATCCTTGGATTCATGCACATCATACACAGGATGGTCTTGAGCCTCTTCATGCTTGTCATCATCTCTCTTGCCTCTGTAGGCCTCCAAGCTCTCCATTTCTTTGAATTCCACCTTCTCTGCTACCTTCTTCCTCTTCCTAACTAGTGATTCTAGTATAAGAGACTCTTCCTTCTCTTCTTCTTCAACAGGTGACTCCTTCCTTGGTAATTCTTCTTGTGTAGGAGGATCTTCTTGCTCTGGCACCTCTTCCTTAGGTGATTTTTCCTTTTCCTTAATGGGGGACTTCTTCCTCCATGCATATGTGCTTGGATTCATGCATGCCCGACTCCTGCGTGCCCATAGACTATCCCCGTTTACACACTTGGTGATTTCTTCTCTACTTCTTCTCTTTCCCTCTTCCTTAGCATGACCTTATTTCTCCTAGTGGGGTATTTGGGGATGGGGATATCATTATCCAAGTAGGCATGCTTCTCATACTTAGGCCTAATCTGTATACATACCCTCACTACGGTCCTTCTAGTAATTGGTAGCATCACAAGTTTTATCATATGCACCTCATGAGAGACATACTTCTCCACATAAGCACACTTCTTGGGGTATACTAGCTTCCTTCGTAGGTCACGGTGGTCCTAGTCTACCTTCTTGCTGAGGTCAAACCTTAGTCTTTTGGCCTCCTTGAAGTGATTGACCCCTGCTTGGAAATATTGCACGGTGAAAGAGAAAGGTAGTTTACACCATGGGCTCTTAGTCCCATCTGTCAATGTGAATTTTCCAATGTAAAAATGTTGGTATACAAAAAAGTTGGCTTCTCATTGCACTAGCACCAATAATTGTTAGGGTATCCTCCGTTTAGCCCCAACCATGTTGTGTATCCTCTTATAGCATTTCTCCAGGTGCACCTTGTGGGTAGACATCATGGTGTCACAAGTGTACTTTTCAAATCTCTTTGTAGGGGAAGGATATTCATCTAGATATTCCCATACAAAATTCTCTAGCCCATCAGGCACTCTAATTTATGAGAAGATGATAGTGAGGAGGACATTACCAAACATGATCTTCTCTCCTTCATGTGTGGCATTAACTATCTCATCTGTAATGAAGGTAGACAGGTTATAGATAGTTCTTTCTAAAAATTTTGGCACACATTCAACTAGGCCTTGTTTATCTGTGTCCACCTTTCTTGTCCATTCAACTTGGATACCAAACACATGACCATCCTCATCATAGGGTGGGTCAAAGATATTAAGGATGTCAAGTAGTGAGACCCCTTATTGTAGTCACGAGTCTTCACAGTCTCCTTAATGACCTCCTCATCCTCCAAGTCATCATCTAGTGGCTCCCCTTTATAGACAAGGCGTGTAAACTTAAATATTAGTTGAGGGGTTATACACATCCATTAACCTACAAATTAGAAAGGGTCCTCGTGCACACGTGACATAAAAAATTGGTACAGTCGCTTGGGTTTTCTAAAGTAGAGAAACTCATAAAGTTACAAAACCCATCCTTCTCTAATTTTACCTTCACTTCATCATCATAGATTAGCATTCTTTTTGATGTCCTTTTGTCTATCGGGTGAACTAGTTCTAATGATATCTCCTTCTTTGTGGTACTTTTGCGATGGTTGTAATCACTCACTTCCATCTTCCTTACATGGGATACCCATTCTTTTTGAGCAACACACCATATAGGTATTACATCTCTGCATACCACTCCTCATTGAAGCTAGTGGTGGTAGTTTGTTTCCCCTTTCCCTTTCCCTTGCCCTTCTTTGGTGAGATGGTTGCCTTATTTGGTGCCATCTTCTTGTCGGGTTACTAAAAACAAACTCTTCCTTTCTCCTCTTCCTCGCTCTGCTCAAATTTTTGGCTTTCCTTAGTGAAAATAATTTTACTCTTGTGCCCTAGCTGCAAAACCCTAACCTAGACAATCCTTCCACAAGACAGCATACCCTTCTGAAACCTTCCTCCTTACACCCATGTACTTTATCCACTCTAGTTCACAAATCACACTAGTCACACACTCAAATTTCTCACACTTTTTCCTTCACACAAATCTTCTTCATGGATTCCCTAGTTTGCAAGAGCTCTTCTTTATCACAAATGCAAGGTAATAACAATGTATCCCGACCTTCTACTTATAGATTTTGCTTCTCTCCCGTAATAAATGTTATGCCACCTACCAACATACTTTTGTAATAAAGGTGGATTTTTTTACTAAAGCCAACCTTAAGCGCTCTTACCCCTATGCCCAATCATGCATGAAAATATCTACAACCTTCGACATGCAAAAATATTTACCGACCAAAGATCATCACGTGTGCACTTGCGCAGCATCGAAGGAACTTCTTCTATCCTTAACCTGATTTTTTCCCTCACCTACCTCATGTTGTTCCTACACTTCTCATCCTTTGTACATGGTCTTTGTAAAGCTATCTTAACACCAAAATTCCTTATGTCCACCTTTTCTACGTGTGATCTTCTATACTACGCGCTTTTAATCCATGCCACCGAAACACAACTTCTACTACCAACTTCCATTTTAATTTGTATTAATCCACCCCACACAAAAATAGATGCATAGTCCTCTATGCATACACAACATTTTGAAAATAATAAGTGGCTACTAGTACACAAGGCACATAAAACAACAACACAAAGAAAGGAACAAGCAATGAGAAAGGGAAACACAAGGAAAAGAGATGCATAAAAGGAAATCCTAGGCTAAATGGAAATACTGCCTTATTTATGAACACAAGGAAGACTTATTTATAGTAGGGATTCAACCTAATCCCATTGAAATGGCCTGGTAATTATGTTCCATCAAGTTCTTATAATTGACAGCTCTGAATCAAGGATGTATGAGATGATATATGGCCCTAACCAATGGACTTTTAGTTTCCTAGGATGGCACAAAAACTTGGAATCATATAAAACCATCTTCCCAACCTCAAATTGTTTGTTTTTAATATGGTGATCATGTCATGCTTTTTGTCATGCCTTTTCAGTCTTCTAAATCCATCTAGCAAGTGATCACCTTTTGTCTAGTTGCATTAACTTCTCCATGTGCTCTTAAATTGCTTGTTCATTAGCTAACCCTCCTATGTGTAGAATACACAACAATGGTAGCATAAATTTAACCAGTAAAATAGCTTCTATGCCGACACCAATTGAAATGATTTCGATTTATTCAATCTCTTGTAGGTTGTCTTATATGCCCATAGAATGGTTGATACCTTATCATCCCAATCTTGTCTTCCCACATCACAAATTTTGGTCAGTGTGTGGCTTAATATCTTATTAAATGCCTCAATAGTTCCATTAGCTTGTGGGTGATATGGGGTAGTCTTATGATGGGCCACCATGAACTCTGCCAACAAAATCCTGACTATTTCATTCAAAAAATGTGTACCCTTGTCACTAGTCAAGCTTAAAGGACATCCATACTGTTGATTATTTTCTCCCACAAAAATATAGCATCATGTCATCGTTGTTATACAGCTTCTTGTAGGCACTTTGCCTCGACCACCTTGTTAAGTAATCAATGAAAGTAATGATATATCATGAACCATTTCTTCGCGCAGCACAGTGAAATTGGTCCTAAAAAATATATTGCCCATTTCTCAAATGGTTCTACACTGGCTATGGGTCTCAAGGGCATCTCATCCCTTCTTCCCAGGCTTTGCTAAGGAACTGGAAATGATCATAGGCCTTACAAAACTCAATGCAATCCTAGTATATATTTTCCCACTAAATTCCTACGAGTAGAATCTTCTGTGTTGTAGAATTCCCTACATAGTTCCCTCATGCAATCCCACCATGTGCTTCTTCCATTATTGTAATGCGATCATGTTATAGCATGCATCGACACAAAACCTCATCACAACGTAACTTGTATAATTCTCCACTAATTAGCATGTAGGGTGTACTGTGCATAGCTAATTGTTTTCTTTCCAAAGTCTTCACTACTTTGGGTGCCACATCCATTTTGAAAAACACAAAAATATCTTCTAAGTTAGCGGGTGAGTGCCACAACCTATATAGTTACGAATCGACATAGCATCCTCAATGCTCTATGTGTCCTCCCCTACGCCAATCCTTGACAACCGGTTGGACCACGAGTTACTCTTTCCTAGTTTCACAATAAATGTAAACTGAAACTCTTGAAATAACTAGACCCAGTGGAATATGTGCCCTTGCAAAATGGGCTTGTTCACCAAGTACATCAATTTCGTGTGATAAATGTAAAATATCAAGGGGTTTCTAGTATATAATGCTTAAAATTATGTAGCAAATAGATCATATATAGTGCTTCACGCTCGTGTAGTATTATAGTTTTGCTCTACTTGGTGTCAACTTTCTACTAGTAAAACACAAGGGGTGGTCAAAAATTCCTTCCGTAGGTTTTGTAAGAACCGCCTAATCATCATTCTTGATTCGTCAACATGTACATGGAATGCCTTATCCTAATAAGGAAAGCGTAATATAGGCACAATGATGAGATTATCCTTCAATGTAGCAAACACCTTTTCTTGCGCCTCTCCCTAGTGAAATACACATATGTGTTTAAGTAACTTCTCCAATGGTGTGGTGATCTTTGCATACCCCTTGATAAACTTCTAGTAGTACCCTCTATGCCCATGGAATCCATTTATTATGATCTGACCGTGGACTCCCTAATCCCATAATACTGACCACTTTGGCGGGATCCACCAACAAGCCTTCCTTACATATAATATGCCCCAACAGAGTCCCAAATGGAGTAGCAAAAACACATTTCTTAATGTTGAGGGATATCCTCAATTTCCAACATCTCTCAAACATCAGTCTCAAATTGTCACAATGGTCTTTCACTAGTCCATATACTATCTAGTCATCAAGGTAGACTTGTAGAAAATTATGGATAAAATTTTGAAATGCATGGACTAGTATTCATGAAAACACAAAGGGAATGTTCTTCAGTCCAAAGGGCATGATTATATAGGAAAAAATTCCCCATTTAGTAGTGAAAGTTGTCTTTTCTTGGTCTTCTTTAGAAATTATAACCAGATGGTATCCTAAGAATCCATCCACAAAGGAATAGATCTCGTGCCCAGCCACTCCTTCCAATATTTCTTCGGTGAGGGGTTGGAAAAGGGTCAATGACACATACTGCATTCAGGTCCCTGTAGTCAATAGAGATCCTTATCCTTCCATCCTTTTTAATAATAATGACCATGGGGCTTACCTATTCCGATTCTTCCATAGATTCAATGATTCCTGAAGTAATCATTTTGTCTATCTCCTCCTTGACATTGGCATGAATATTCAAATTCATTTAATAAGGCCTCTTCGAGAATCAGGCATGCACCCTCCATTACCTTGATTTTAATTTCTTCCAAGGAGTGTTGAATGCCTTTAAGCTCATGGTATCCATGTGGAAATAAGTCTTGAAACTCATGCAATAGATCAATGATCTTTGAGACCTCCTTCTCTGACCAATAGTCTCTAATAGTGGCCTCTTTAGGTTCTATTTATGAACCGATTTTAACCTTCTTTATTTTAAGGGGATCATGGTAGGTGTGTGCTTTCTCATCAGCACTATCAATAAATTTGTGTATACCTTCAGTATGGTTAACATCCAAACTCTCCATCTCTTCACCATATATCACATAAACCGGATTTCCCTTGTCTTTCTCCATGCATGCATGATCAATCTGCATCTCCTCTAACTCTTCCTCATCAAGCCATGATTCTAATCCAAGTTCACCCAATAACTCCAATATTCTATATTCTTCCATGTAACTATCTCCCATTGTAAGGCACTTGACAACCTATAATGCCCTATCCACCGATGGTTTAGTACTCTGATACTTGAAAGATTGAAGGAGGTCAGCTGTCAATCTCTTGTCGATTTCCTGTCTGATGACCCATTTTTGAGTGAATATACTATGCACACACACAACCTTATAAGGTGGAATACAACTTATGCACCCATAAAGAAGGTGGCAAGGTCTCCGTGCCGTCAATCAATATTTTCTCACATGTTTGGACGTGAAACGAGGTGGGTTCCTTCCCATGGTAGTCTCATATTGCAATGGGTGCATTACTTTGGGAAAACCTAATAGAGAACATGATTCTAACTTCACGTAACTCTATAAGGCTATCGCAATGTGTCACTAACCAACACATTATGGTCCCAAGAAGTTTATAGTTGAGAACCCCTCTTCTTTTGATCTCATTTTTCCACTGAGCCTCCATTTATCGTAATAATTAACCAAGGTTGGCCCCTCCAGAGTAACTCGGAAACTTCTTCCCTCCCAAGAACTTGGATGAGAACACCTTTGTCACCCTTATAACCGATCCCTTAACTGTCTCCCAATTTACTCATAAGTCTTGTGCACCTAATTATCACATGCCACTCTAGTTGTATCACTTATGGAATGGGCATCTTCAAAATGAATAACTCCTTCTGTAGGGTGAATCACCTTAGGGCCCCTACTAGAGTGCACCTATATATTGTCAAGAACTTCTCCCAATGGCTCAATATAGGGTGTTGAATTCCTATCGGTTAAAGGGATGATAACCCATTCTTCCTTGTTTTCAAAACTTATGTACCCCTTGTTGAACCGTAGGTCAACATTGTTCTTGTAACATCGGGGTGCCCAAGTAATGCTAGAAAGTTGTCTACCTTGGCTAGCACCAAGACTTCAAAGTCTCCAGTGAACTTTTCCCCTTGGATAGTGATAACAACATCCTTCAAGAAACCAATGGGCATTTCCTTTTTCTTGTTAGACATATACAACACATTTAAAGATGGCTGTAATGGGGCCTTCCCATTTGATTCCATGCATCTAGAGTGAGAAAATTGACTTTTATGCCCATGTCAATCAGAATATTGCTCAGAATCCATCCATCCACAACCACATTCAAGGTAATCTCCTTATCATAGTCAAGGCTATGGGGAGGAAGGTTGTTAAGAAAAACTTGCCTTTTGCACTCTACTCTAGCACATGGTACCTTTTCCCGTAACCATTCCCCTAGCAAAGAAATGATATTATCTTACCTTAACATCTTACATACTTCCTTGACCTCATCCAGATCCTTCTGTGGAGCCACAACATTCTTCCTTTTCTCTAACTTCCTTGACTATTCCTTTAGGCACTGGATTTCTCCTTAAAGGATTTGAATCACATCCATGGTTTCTTGATAAAATTATTTCTTATGAGTAGGGTCTGAATACTTTCCATGCACCACCTCTTCTCTAATAACTAGCAGTCTCTACCTTGGTATATCCCTTGCATGCACAAGCTCGATCACATCGTAACTAGTATAGGATCTAGTTTTGACTCACGCACCACTCTTGGTATCCATTGTGAATCATCCTTCCTCACGCTTACCATCCCGACGCATTTTTCTTTTCGATGCTACTAGATTATATGTTCAAATATCTCTAGAAACTCCTCATACTTATGTTTCTTCCCACACCGAGAGAATTATAACGAGTTCGGGCATTCGTGCTTATAGTGCTCCATAGACCCAATATTTTAACAAGTTCCACATAGGAACTCACTTCTCCCTCCATGGCTACCATGAAAACGAAACCCTCATAAGAAACCTCTTCCACATGCCCCTCCATCCACGCACCCTTCATAGTGATGAGCATAATCCTTGGAATTGTTTACGAGGCTGGTCTGGCACACACCAATATCAATGGCATCATGTATTTGGTTAATCAGTCTACATTCCTTGGTGTCATGAGTAGTAGAAATGTAAATCTTACAATATCAAGACACATTTATACGGATCGTACAATCGTAGTAGTGTGCATATACTTACATCATGATCTTCGTGGAAATTTTCACACTCCACTGTCATGGTGCGTACTCAATATCTGGGAACAACTATCATTTTTATGCCCCTCTACCTCATAAACTGTACACCATATACCACTGTGAGTCTCATACACTGAGTTTGTAGATATAGCTTCTCCAAATACTTTGCCATTGTAGAAATCTAAGCCTCAAGAAAGGGGCTAATATTGGTATCCATGTTTCTAATAGCCTCTGCATGTAAGGAAGCCTCCAAGGTCTCGCATAGATCTATGAAATTCTTGTATGAAATATCTCTCCTAAATGGCGTTATCAATCCTAAAAACCACTGAACATGCTAGGAGGGGTGAATATCATAAGATAACTTTGATAAGAGAGTTTTTAAATGTGCATCATATTCCCACACACTCTCTTTGATTCCTTATTCGATATCCTTTAGTATTTTGATGCTCTTATGTTCATACTTAGGGATATTAAATTCATCCAAGAAAGCATTTTGTAGTACGGTGCATCCTACCACTATCTAATGGGGTCATACTTGTGATACCAACTATGCATGTGTCCTTGTAATGTTGTTACAAATTGACTTTCCTTCCACTCTGGGGTAGTGATCCCCTTCACATGCCATAGAATTTCACACTTGTGTACATGCTTTACAGCATCCTCAACACCTTTGTAGTCTGGTAGGTGTAAAGACATCTCAAAAATACTTGTTGAGGTGGTTGAGGTCCTTTTTCACCTAATCCAGAACCTTGATTTCCTCTAGTGTTACCTCCACCACTAGATCCACTAGATCCACTAGGTCTTGTCCCTCCTGACCCACTAGATCCTCTAGATCCACCAGGTCCTCTAGCTCCTATACCACCAGATCCACATCCTGTAGCCGGTAAAGGGCCTAAAGTGGTCGCGCCTAGCATTCCCAATGTCCCACTAAATTACACTCCATAAATTTGTGATATTACACTACTACCATATGTGTGTCCTACGCCACTTCCAAATGTAATACCCAAACTTTGTGTGCTTATACATTGCCCAAATTTCATTCCTGAAAATATTCCTCCAAACACAAGAAATGATTATGCAGCCGTACATGTACCAAATGAGAAATTATATCTCCTAAGTGTAGATTGGTCATTCTACCAATGCTAATCAAGTTAGCAATACTTATCTTTGGATTTGGAAAACTAAGCCCCGTGGGTTAGTCATTGGGTGGATTAAGATGCACGCTGATGGATCTACTTTCTCTAAAAGATGAAATCTCATCGAAAGATTAAGGGGTTTCTCTCCCACACTTTCTAAGATGGGGTAGCATAGACTTCTCATGATCCATGTCCTCTGCGTGAACCTCAACTCCTTCCCGCAATGTCTACCTCTATAGATCCATCACTCCTGAAACCTCACATTGTCTAGCCAACTCCCTTTCATGAGCTTCACTATACTTGAGTCTTCTCTCCTCTCTCTACTTTTTAGGTGCAATGTATGCCATCTTCGTCAAACCTAGCTTCCGCACTCCAGACTCTCGAAGATATTTAGCCAGCCATAGGAAATGCTTCTAGACTTAGTGTAATGATCAAGATATTTATGGATAAAGGAATAAAATACAAAAACAATCCTCTAGGATCCCTTAAGAACTCAAACTTAACAACCTCTAGCATAAGAATACATAGAAATAACATATTCTAGGGTATAACTGGTCAACATTCTTCTGCACCAATGATCAACAACACATGTCCAAGTCAGATCAACATTATGTAGCCTCTAATATTCATATTGGGTCCACACACGAGATCTATAATACCATCTTGATCTAGTTGTGTATGCCGAAATACATTCATATAACTCTACTAGAAAGTAGCAAAAGAAGGTCTCATACAGCTCATGATAAAAGTTTTATTTTACCCATTTACATGCATTAAACTCAATTCTAGTACTAAATATCTGAGTAAATGCATCCTCCCTACTCTTAAACCATTCTTTGACATTATCCAAGGTCAAGCACTCTATCATCACGCATCATTCTCACAAAAATTTGAAAAGAGGTCCCAAAATAGAACCAAGATGTAGTCATTTTTACCCATCTACTAACTTCTAACCCAATGCATTTTGGATTATCACCCAGTAGAAGAACTAGGCACTCACCTAAAGCACTCATGGTTCCAATCCCTCCTTTATGTGAGCATTGTGACAAGATATTACCATTATTAGAGGATTAGATGCAGAGAAGTGAATATTCATGTAAAATCACAACATGAGCTATCATATCCTTATACCCAAGCATTTAATAATAAGAGAAACATCATGGAATGAAATATAAAGAACATATATATCATAAAATATAAATAAATAACACTAGTTTTTTCACCCCCTGAATTAGATATTTAGAATGAGAGCCATATATTTATACTCGATCATATACTCAAGAACCACACTACATTCAAAAGGGTAGTATCGGACCAAACGTATCAAGATAGGGATCTAACCCATTTATCAGAGGTCCTAGATATGCTTTCTTTATTAAAAATATTTTACAGACCCATCCCTTAGACATGATAACATTCCTACAATCCTCTAATAAGAACCCCAACTCCTTGGGACTCCTAGTATTCTCTGTAGATATTTGCTCTTCTCATGCTCTATGTCTTGGTGTCTCTCTTCATTCCTTCATGTTTGTCTATTATTCTACCTGACCATATCTTCTTATAGGATTAACACCCACTATCATGCCTTCCTTTAAGAGTAGCTCGGATGTCAAGTGTCAATGTGGTCCTCCAATGGTGCATGTTTATTCTTCTCCGAGATCTCCAATTTCTATAATGATGTCTTCCTAGGAATATTCCATGCATGGAATATTCTTTCCTTGACCACCAAGTCTCTAGGATGGCACCTTATCCACTCGACATGCCTAGTCGGGTCACATTTTTCCTCAAGTGCCTCCAGAATGTTGAATATGGCTAAGTCCTTAGACCATGTGTATTGTCTTGCGTGCGCACCTTAGTTTCTCCTAAACCCTTCTTAAACCCTTTCCATGCATGATTTTCCCTACGTTCCTTCTACCTATTGGTCCCACACACTCACGCACCCTTTAGTACTTAGCTAATACTTTGAGGCCCAATAAACTATGTGGTGGTTATGCATGCAGCCAGTGTAATTCCCTCCTCTCCCCATAATCCTCACATACCTTGGTGTAGCTCTATAATGATATGTTTTGTGGTCAAGGTACTTGATGAATGTGGAGTGGCTCTCATAGGTGCCATATAGACCCACCTCACTTCCACGATGCTAGCCATGTCTCCAATCCCCACTCATATTTGATAAGATGTCACCCTCTCATAGACCAATGACATCATGAGTGTAGGATGACTTAGTGATTTGGACTGTGCTTGACTACGAGGTACAAATCATGATAAGAAGAAGCTAGTATATCTTGGCCCCATGTAAACACTCATCCATGTTGCTCTATATTATTTCTAATAGGTTCCTATTAGAATAGAAATATATCCCCACATTTTCCCCCAATTAGACACAAGACCAATATACCAATAATGGCCTTACATAGAATAGGAATAGGGGTTGCCTCTCTTTGAAGTTAGTCTCATGACCTGTTTGGAAATCATATCAATTTCCCTGCATCTCCCCATAATGTCACCCATCTATATTCCTCATGTGATGAATTAGCAATTTCCAGTTCTATCCTTCTCCTTGTAATTAGAACTCCCAATATTGGTAAACATATTATAAAGTAATCATCTAATCCCCACCGACACCAAGGAATTAGAATGTGTTATGATACATATCCTAATAGGTCAATAATTCTTAGAGTATTTGGTTAACTAGAATAACTAGCCTCAATAAGACCTCTCAATAAGACCTCTTAATAAAACCTATTGTTATGTGGATCGTGTACTTGTGGAATTTACAGATGGTCACGTGTAACATGGGAACATCCCCAAGGTGTGGGACCTTGGATCCTTGGGATGAACCTCTAGAGAATGCTAAATCCCTTCTAAACTATGTGCATTTGATTGAAGATCAAGGTGCATAACTACAATACTTAAAATAAACTATTCTATCTGGTTCTTGGGAAAAGGGATAGAAAGATAACTGAAATATAGAAATGAGGTGATGCACTAAAATTTTAAGGAACAAATAGATATGCTTCACATGCACAAAGTATTACAACAGAATAACATATAACATGCACAACTTCTTATTTCCTTCTTAGTCAAGACTTAATGATTATAAAACTTAAAATAACAGAAGGGATTCTATATCTTCCACAACTGAAACAGATAAGTCTTTAATATTATAATGTGTAATTTAACTAAGTAAAGATAGTTAATATGAAAGAAAGATAAATCACCACATACAAGGAATTGAAAGCATTCACAAGTATTGAATGAATTATTAAAATGCACAACACATCAAGTAGTCAAAGGAAAAATATTGTTTTGTATATTACTGAGGCAAAATATTGTACATGAAACTAAAAATTGATAAATCCTCCTTACAATAAGATCCAAAAGTCCCTTATTACAAAATGCATTCTCCTATTTATAGACTAAGGAGGGTGAGAAATTATAGCTCCCTCCATTAATCCTTACATACTAAAAATAGAATGCGGTTACATTGAGGAAACATTCTCCCACAAAAAAGTAAAGTGGTTCTGCAGGTCCACCAAGTCAAACCTACAACTCAAATGGTTGTGTCATTTCCTCATTGACTAGGCTCTTGAATTGGGACATAATCTACTCAACCAGAAGTAAAAATTTTTATCCAAAAATTGCAATGAATCTTATCAAGCTCATCCATAATATCATTGAGGTGTAACATTCCCATTTTAAGACTTTAGAACCAGGAGAATTTTTTTTATAAAAATGTTCACTATTCTAGATAAAGCAATATTTATAGAAAACATTACATGCCAATCAAATTCAATGGACAAACATATGCATTGTAATGACTTGGTAATTCACTCGATCTATTCATTCCATATCTCGGTAAGCTACCAATCTATTTATGTTATCTTATGTATTAAATACATATTGTATACTTCATATACTTAGTCATCCTACCCTAGAATAGGTACTGAGTGATCTGTTTAAAGAACATATATGAATATCTGTTACCAATATTCATATGATATCACGTTGTTTTAAACTTGGTGACATAGGACAATGCAACCAGCAGTTTGCGATACTTTGGCCAAATATTTATAACATACTTGTGTATGTCACTATTCCTAGACGACATACTCGTCATGTTGGAATACATCCTTCACCTCACTCTTCTATTATCATGATTGGTCTTTACTGACTACCGTCAGTCCACTTGTTCTGGGTTTAACCCTAGCCCTGGATAGAAACATTACCTATTATAGGAAGACGCTTACAAAGGCTTAGGGTAGATGGGCATACTTGTTTGACCTAAGTCATCCGAATGTGCCAACGTACCCTAAGCCCTTGGAAGCTAATTCCTATCCTAAATATGTTCCTTTCCAGACCTAGAGAGAAACTAGGTTCAAGTCCGAGTTCCAAATGTGTGTAGATCTAGATGATCAATGCGGAAGGGTGATGCCACATGTCAACTACAACATTGTATTCTCGAGAAGACCCAAGCCTTCTCAAAAGTATAGCCCTGCAGTTGGCATGTGCCAACATCCTACAGAAACTGCCTCATCGAGATGTACATACCCCCAAGGAGATTGTTAATGCTTTGTTAGTTTGGGTTATTTCATGATTACAGCAATCCTTCTAAACCCTAGTCCAACACACATCAAAATTTCCCCTAAATTTGCTTCATTTAGCCCATTAAGAACTTTTTTATATTCATTGTCACTTTTAATGTTTGAACACATAGTTAAACTGCCAATTAACCGTAACTGTACAGTGTTATGATATGTCATATTTAAAAGGTACAATAACTTTTTGGAAAAGTTCAACTCCAAAATATATCCAATATAAAGTAGACTTCATACAAAATGAAGTCTAATAAGTCATAGTCCTATTTCCAAACCTTTTTGGTTTATGAGCAATTAAGAAAGAGAAAGAGTCTTTCTCTACATGTTAAGTGTTAGGGTTTATTCTACCCAATGTCCACATTTCTCAATGTATGTTCACCACACTATACATTACTATGTCATACAGTTTATATAATGAATATCATAATCTGCAACTTTACAAGCTACATCACAAGTAGGGAGATTGGACTAAATCCCTCTATCCAACTTATTAAAAGATATCCAATTAACATTTAAATAATATGAAGAATAACAACAAGATAGAATCCATCTCTTTCATATAAGTACAAAATAAGTTACACAACCAATACAGGTAAACTCTCAACTTTCAATTTAACTTTATAACTTATACATTTACAAGACTTATGCATTTAGGTATACTGCATAACAACCGTCTTCATTATAAAAGAATACTACTTTTCTTTCTCAATACAATCTTAAGAACGAATCAGAGTTCTTCACACGAATCAAACTTAAATCAGCCAATGTATCATATAAGTTTGCCTTCTTTATCACTTACAAAGTCCATCTACAAAAATTGCTAGCACGGGTTAGTTCAATGAACTGAGCATGATAAGCACTAAGCCTTAAAACGAAGTGCATTCCAATAATTGTTCCATTAAAACAACTTTGCTTTAATGAGACAATTATTACATCATAATATCAATACAACAATAGCAAATGGAAGAGAAGTATATTTTAACTAATTGAATTCACTTCTAAGAAAAGGACAAAATATAATCCACTATATCAGCCTTACAAAATTAGAGTTTAATTGATCTTATCAAATATCCTTAAGCAAACAACAGATCATATCTTCTCATTATTTCCCCTATTCTATCATAATAGAATACAACATTTACTTTTCTCTCAAGCCAAAAGAAGGGTTTACAACATGGTTCTAATTAGGATAATTCATCTAACTCATAAGAAAAAGAAGAAGAGAATCATTGCCACTGTACCCAAACAAAACATCGAGAAACAAAATAGATTCATAACGTGAATTAACTGTTTCATTTAAAGGACAACTACCTTAAAATTTAACATTTAAGATATTCACCAGAACAGAATCTCATTTCAATCCAAGAAGGAAGAGAGAATCAAACAGTCTACCTGCAAGTCTAAATCTACTTCCACATATTAGAAGTTAGCATTTAAAGATCTGAATCAACGTTCACAAATCAAAGTAGACTCATATAGGAGTTAATCTCTACTCAAGTCCAGCCAAGGAGGGTCCATAAAAAGATAGAGTACAAGAGACAAAACTTACTCATCTCAAACCAAACAAGCAAGCCTTGTCAAACAAACATTCTGCCAAACAAGTTTACATTTTTTGTTCAACAACCAAATCATCTAATCTCTTCCTACAACATTTCAACAAAATATTTGAACAAGGAAGACCAAACAACTCATAAAGAAATCTCCATTTCAAAAGAGAATCAAAATAGAAAAGTTCAACCAATGATCTATCCAGTAAGAAGAAAGCACACTACCATATTCCTTACACTTCTTTACCTTCAATGAACACGAGTTTCAATTCCATACTCATAATGAAATACAAATAGTAGTCCTAAAACATAGTTTGTTCTAAAGGAATCACATTCCTTTCTTTTATAAAGACACAAGGTGTATTTACTATATCCAACAAGAGCTAGAAAAATAACTGATCAGTAAGCTAAACATGCTCAGATGTATCAATGAACTCAAAGACTGAAACCCCATTGTCAGGCTTCATTATTGCATTACAAAAGAGTAATCAGTTCTTGATTCAATAAGTATTGTAATACAAAAACTATTTGAACAGAGACAAGTAATCCCTCCATAACAATACAGAGTACTAAATTAATAACTCTTCTTTAAAACAATCCCCAGAACTTATCTTAAGAGATCTGAAGATGTGAGTTTCAACAAAACAGAGGGGAAAAGAATACCCCGATAAAACACCATTTCCACCTCAAAAAGAAGAAACAGTTCTCAAAAGAATTACCAAATCCATTCATCAAACAAAGACATTTTCAGTTAAGATCTCAAAGAGTTTTCCTAACAACTCAGCCAACTATTCTCCCAGTTTTCTTTGAGAAATAGTTCAACAAAAGAGTTATAAGTTTTAAACATTTAATACAAGTAAAACCCAACTCAAAATACCAGAATAGAGTTGACACGAAGTCTCAACAAAAGTTCATAACTACACAAGTAACAAAATAACGAATGTGGTGAAAAACATGAACCTCCATTAACAGTCCAAAATTTCACCAAATAAAACATGGGTACAAAGCCACATATAGTGTCGACATAATAGTCCCGAGTTACCCAAGATACCAAACACCGGTTCAGAACAACAAGTGGTTCCAACACAAGTTCATATCAAAACGTGAAGCCCAAATACTAGCTCCAATGGAACCCAAGGTTCCCACAAAGTTTAGAATCCACACAAGTAATAAAATATGAGTGCTGTGTATATTATAAACTTCCATTAATAGTTCAAATGGTCATTAGAAAATAACACAAGCTCTATGCCCTATACGGACTTCAACAACAGTCCAGGTCATCTCAAGAATCAAAACATGATTCCAAAGTACAAGAACCTCTAACAACAGTTCAGGGAAACACAAGTAATAAAAATATGTGTACAGAGCCATATACTAACTTCAAACAACAATCCAGAGCTACCCAGGTTTCCAAACATCGGTTCAAAACAACAAGAAGCTCCTACACAAGTTCATATAAAAACACAAAGTCCAAATACAAGCTCAAATGGAACTCAAGGTTCCCATATGGTTCAGAATCCATATATTGCAACGAAGGTCAGTTCCAACACCACAACAACCTTGTATACACAATTCAAAAATGGAAAATAGAGCTACTAATACAAGCTTCACATGCATGTATCACTATTAATTATCACAAAGATAGTTTTAAAACCAACGTAATTTTTGCCATGGTTTCATATCCAAGATGACAGAGATTATAAAACCCAACAGACAAGTAACTAGATAAAGCATGCAAGCCAAGAATCTCAAAAGAGTAGAATCATTTTAATGAAACATTTAGAAGAAAGCAAGAGATCTTAAAGATTAGAGCCTATCATGCCTGATAGTGCTTCTGCCAAATCGAAGGAGACCTCTAGCTGAGCTCAAAACTTCTCCTCGTCTCCACGAAAGATCAAACAACCATATTCTTTTTCCACATTGTCTCTTATACATCCCACGAACTGAAAATAGATCAAAAACTTCAAAAATAGCCATTAAGTGTAGTTTAATCTGCTTGGTTCGAAAAACCAGAGAGCATGCAAAGAAAAAATTACGAAGTATGCAAAGTGAAACAACCCCATACAAACCCATTTGCATGCCTTCCAAAATGGTTTGAGCACGAGAACCAAAAACAATAAATTCCATTAATTCTAATTTTCCCACCTATCCTTCCTTGCCACCACCTTCCAAGTCTAGCGAATGCCAAATCAAATTTAACATGAAATTCCATTTTAGTGACACTTCCACATAAGCCTCCACCAAGTCAACTAGCCCCTGCCAAAACTGGCAGTACTTCTATGCAATTAAAACCTTATCAACAACTTAAATGCCATTGGAACCATCACCTATGATACATGCGACCCATTAGGTTCCCATTTAAAATAGTTTAGGATAGATCCCTTAGAACTTAGGTTAGCTTATAATATGTAACCTTAGGATATAACCCCAACATAATAGTTTTAAGCATTAGGTTAGTTCATCACATAACCATATAGCATTAGGTTTTAGGTTAATTTAATTAGCCTAATAGCCTCTCCAAAATCCTTTAGCACAAAACTTAGGTTAGGATAAAAATTCAGTTAAGTAACATAGCTTAGGCAGAAAATATTCTTACCTAGCTTAGGATTCCATAGGATAGTCCTTTTTAGGATCCTGAATCCTCCCAATGTCATGAACAGACTGTATTTCATTTACACCAGCATTTTCCTACCACGATCGATCTCCAAAGACCCAAGCACAACATACAACTAAATGGAAATACGTTCACACAAAAATCAAAGAACTTGTAACAACAAAGTTCAATATGTCACTTAATTCATGGAATGTCAATTTACCATTCATTCATAGAGCAGGTTTAAAACATTCCTTGGATCACTGAAATTGATCCAAGGATGAGTCAGATTAATAGATAAGCTTTCAAATCCTAAACCAGATTGCAACTCACCTACAAAAGTGAAAAATGGATTCAAGGAAGCCATTCCAATTCAGGTCTAATGATCTTAAGAGCAGAAAATATTTATCCATATCAAGCATGATCTCATCAATCAAAAGAACATATCTTTATAAGGAAGATCACATGTCAACACTTGAAATGTAAAGGAGGAAAAATAACAACTATTAAGGGTGTTACATAGGTAATCAACTACCTTGATCCTATTCTCATCCAAATTATGGCTTATTGCAACATCCAAACCTTGAATTTCATGGATTCAATATATTCAAACAATTTTTACGCATCATCAATGATCCATTTCTTCAAGATTACATTTGAATTCACATTCCATACCTCTTATTAGGCCTCAAGAGTGAGTTCCAAATTGTCACTTTCCTTGGTGAGAAATTCACTCATCTTGGAGACAATATCCTTCTCAGAGTATAATTCATTGTAAAGATCAACAACATCCTTGATCACTTGCTCTCCCTCTTGGATCAAAATTTCAATCCAAGCTCCTACTACCTGACCTTGTTTTCCAATCTTCTCTACTATGGAGAAGGAGGTTTCATCAAAGCTTAGAGGTATGGAAAGGGTAGTAGTGTTAGAAGGTTGTGTAATCTTTGTTAGAATAAAAGTCAACTGTTCCACCTTGTTCTTGAGCTCATCCTTAGTCACTTTATCCTTATCAAATTTATCCAAAAGGTTACCCAAAGCAACTTGAACATCCTGCTTGGCACCTTTATGAGTGGCCTTCCTAAGGGAAAACCTAGAGATTTAGTAGTCTCACCAGTAGTGATGGTTTCCTTTTTTTTTTTTTTCAGCATTCGGGGTTATTATTTTGACAAACCTATCTCTAGTACGATCGAATGATAGGCTATAAATGACCCTTGGTATCTTTTCTTGTCTCTCGAGGAGGTAGATCGATGATACTAAAATAAAAACATCAACTATTGGAACCTTCTTATTCTTCTTGGGAGTTTTTCTGTTTAATCATTCATGAATAGAAGAAGAAGATTTAGTAGTTGATGTGGGCATTATTACTATGGAAATGGGTTGTGTTGGTGTTACTATAGAACTTTTTGTAGTCACTACAAGGGGAAATGAGGTGGTAACAATAGAAGGTGGAGTGGAGAGGATGGCCACATGCATGGATGTAATGGGAGTGGAAATAGAAGGAAGAGGAGTTCTAAAAGGAGATCCTAAAACTCTAGATATAAGAGGTGGAAGGGAAGAAAATATCTGAGCCATGGAAGGGGATGAGGTGAGAAGTGTAGGAGAAATGGAAGATGTGGCCAAGGGAAGAGTGAAAGGTGGAGGGGAAGGAGGAACTGAAAATGGTGAAGAGGGAAGAGGTGGGGAAGATGGTGTCTACAATGCTTGTGAAGTTGAAGGAGAAACACTTAGGTTAATGACCTCTATAGATGGAACTTTGGGAGATGTAGCTCCTATTGTGGAAGCTCCGCAAGAATATCCTAAACCTCTCTAGAGAAAAGATATATTTTGATGTTTTGAGGTAGGTTTAGGAGTGATTTTTCTTCCTTTGAAGGGGTGGCATGGCCCACCAATGATTGAACCCGAATAATTTCTTCAATAAGATACTCGATGCATTTGGCATGATCCCCAATTACATTATCCTCTGGTAGGTATGATTGAGAATATGACCCACTCTTTCCTTCATACTAATACATTCTTCATGTTACCAATTGATCTATGGAAATCGTTGATTTCTAACATTGTTGTAATCATAGGAGGGGTCCAAAACCTGTTCATCATCCCGAAACCTTAAGGGATGGCTAAAATTCCATACTAAGCTTCCTCTTGAAGGGTTAATATTTCAAATTCCCTTTCCCTTAATGTTATTTCATCCCTATAGTAGATCCAGATATCCTCCAATTGAGAAACATGAATCTTTGGTTGATCTTTATTTGCCAAATTTGTCCCAATAATAAAAAAAAGAGTGCGAGTGAAATATTTTTAGGATCATCTACTACATTTCCCCTTTAAAAAAATTCCTTATATGTGGAGGCACATTTGTATCTTCCCATAGTGATGGGAAACTAGGCTCCCATATTATGTCTGTCATGTTGAATTTTATGATAATGCAACAACTGTCAAACCATCTCCATTAATACCCACTTTTCCGTGGGGCACCTAGGTAACTTGTTAGGAGCACCTAAGAATCTGGGAACCTTGATATATGTGAATGTTGGGAATTGTAAATATATACCTCCCCATTCTTTGACTTCCAAGAATCATTGGAAATTCATCGGTTATATAAGTTCTTCTCAAAGAAGTATAAAGTGACCATAAACAAATCATCCTTCACCCTTCAAAATGTTTAGGCCCCTCCATTGTGAGTTGAGGATAGAATTCATAAATATAAGAAGCACTCCTTGATCCTACTAGTGAAAACCTTGGATAATTTCTCATACCTATAGTTGCATATACAAGATAAGAAGTCATAAAGAAATTCCTATAAGTTTGGATGTATGACAATTGGAAGAAAATAACATTAATAATGTTTTCTCCACATCGGATAAGGTCACTATTTTTTCAGATAGTGGCAATGTATAGATACATCCATTCCTAGAAATCCTTAGAATAAGGAAGTCCTATGACCTGAATCAACAATGTGATAATATCATTTACCTCCTGAATAAAATCTGACCACATAATAATCTTAGGGAACCTAGAAAGTGAAATATTTGATTTTATCAAATAATTCTTATTATCAACCCTTGTATAAGTCTCAGTTTCCACAACCCAGGTGTTTAAGAGAAGAGTTTGGGGAAATTGTGGCATATTCCTTGACACGTGGAAGCTTCAATAGGTCCTAAAAAGTCACTATCTAGTTTCATAACCACCGTCCTATCATCATTTTTCACTATTTGGGAGTCCTTATCAAAGTGTGTGGTAGAATAAATTATGAACTCTTGGAACTACATTGACAGAGGGAAGGTGGAAACCAAGGAAATTCCACTGTCGTAAATCCATTTTCATCCATGATTTATTATTTAGAGCTTTGAATCTTTCCTAGAACTTAGGGAGGTCAATATGTCTCGAGGTTCTTTTCTTCGATGTTGTCAACATCTGATGTAATAATTGAAGGGGGTCACCCCTTGAAAACTATGCTTTATCTTATCCTTTCCCTTAGAAAAAAACCTAGACATATGTCTCTAGTGTAAAATTAGGAAAACCACTTGATTTTGGAATTGGAGGTTGAGGTAGAAGTAAAACCTTAAATATCACCCCTACAAACTTGACTTATGTATCTACCATGTAACTTTGACCCAAAGTTCCAACGATAGAAGTTAGGACCTACTCAAAGCTCTCGTGTTCTCAAATATAATTCCAACCCAAAATTCGACTTGTAATATACATGTCACCTTTTGAACTACGATGGCGTAAGTCTACCCTAGCGAAGTAGCCTCGAACCTCCGAAAAATCCTTTTCTACTTTAAAAATAGTATTTTCTCCTTCATGTATATAAATTGAATATTTTAAGCCTAGGCTTCAAAAACCGAGAAAAATCCATGAGCTCAAAAATGATAGACAAAAATTTCAAAAATATATGGAGGAAATGAGAAAGGTTCCCATGAAAGAGATAAAAAAATGAAAAGAAAACCCCAAAAGAGACCAAAATAACTTGTAAAAATATCTTGCAAACTTACCCAAATACCAGACAAGAAAGATCACAAAAATGACTTGAATATCACATAAGAGTACAATCGAGTTTAGAGGAATGTCAACAGTCAAAGATACCAATTTTTCGTGTGAAAATGATAATTAAAACTTGCCTTTTTATAAGAAATTAAAAATTAATTACCCAAAATTGGTACATGTGGGTGGTTGGCATTTCTTTCTAATATCCCATCGGAAGTTAGAATTCGGAAGTCAATGTGTAGTTTGCATGCAAACCGTATATCATACTCTAAAGTCTAAAATACCTATGAGATGGTTAGGGTTAGAATTTTGAAGTTGATGTGTAGTTGCAAGCAAACTACATATCAGACTCAAAGTCTGAAATGCAAGCGGGAATCAAAATTCAGAACTCGGCATGCATTTTGCATGCAAACCGCATCCTAAGTTTTGAATTTTGATTCCCACTTACATTTCAGGACTACAAGAATTTTTTTCAAAAGCCCTCTTGACAAGGAAACTTGTAAAGTTAACATTTTGGTGACACCTCAGGGAATTTTTCTTACTAAACATTATTCCAATAGCCTTAAGTAATCCATTGGACACAAGATTCCTTAACCTCAAAAGATACAAAATAAAATGCAATCAGAAACAAACAAAACAAAAAATAAAGACAAAACAAAACAAACAAGACAATGTGCAATGCACTTAGAGGAAAGGAAACTATACTAATACTGTACATGGTAAAACATTCTCAAAAAAAATTTTTGAGGTGTATCCCATTTACTTGGATGGGTAGTTCTTCTCCATTAAATTTAGATAGGCAAAATAAATTTGCCTCTTTTTAATATGTGATTATGTATGGCCCACTCTAGAGAGCATAAAAATTTGTGTGCATTCATGACTTGGCCCTATTTGCATCCCATTTGAGGACGAAATCCCCTTCTTGAAAAGATCTATGAGCTAATTTCTTGTCAAAAATTTTCATTGTTTGGCTTGATGTAGATTCAAAGTCTTCATAGGCCTATTCTAGGTTTCCTCTAATTCCATGAGTCCCGCAAATTACACAATCATTAGATCACTTTCCATTACCTCCAACAGATGAACTAGTTTCAAGGAGGGAAATTGAAAGCTTTTCCTCTCTACCATATACTAACATGAAATAGGAATTTCCAATGGCCCTTTTTGGTGTGATCATATCTTCCCACAAGGAATTCTTCAATTGTGTTTGAAAATTTCATAGGTTATTCTCCATCATCATTTTGATGATCTGTATCAGGTTCTTATTATTAGACTCAGCCAAACCATTACCATCTGGATAATAAGTAGATGAAGTTTTTAAATATACCTCATTCTTCAAAACCCACTCACTAAGCTTTGTACCCATGAATACATTGGTATTATCTTATATAATTGTGAAGGGAACAATGAAAATTTTCATAATTCCTTCTTTAAAATTTAGAACGGACTTCTCATTTCCTCCCTTCATCTTTACCACCTCTATCTATCAAGTGAAATAATCAGTTGCAATCAACACCCACTTATGTCGATCACTTGATGGTGGATTTATCATCCCGATAAATTCTAACCCCATTAGATGAAGCGTTGATCTCCGTAATTGGATGAAGGGTTAGGGAAGCTATCCTTTTCTTACCTATGAAGAAGGAACATTATTTACATTTACTTACCCATAGATGGGCATCTTTTAAAAATACGGATAGAAATAACTAGCCCTAATTATCTTTGCGGTAGTCATTCTTGTTGAATAATGTCCTACCAACAATACATTATGAAATTCCTCTAGTATCCTCTCAACTTGTCCAGGGACCCTACATCTCGAGAATAAAGCCATTCAAGTATTTCGGAAAAGTGTTTCATCTATGAGAACATAAGGAATATAATGGAGTCAAAAACTTCACCTTTAGGTTATGTCTAGGTTGGGAGGGTATTCACCGCTATCGAGAAAATTATTCATATTGAACACCCAATCAACATGAGCATGAGTGTCTTCTATAAGGTGATTGTGTAACACATTGTTGCACTCTTATTTTGCTTCCAAATAAAAACATGTTTTTACATAATCCTTTTCCCCTGACTAATTTGGTCACCTTTATATGCACATCATATTCCATGACCTTGGTAATCCATCTCGGCTTGATTTTCATTCATATCTTTATTCAATAAGAAATATTTGACCCTAGATGTGATACCATTAGTTGAATCATGTTATTAGATAACATGTGTTTAAACTTATTTAATGCATCAAGGATGGTAAAAATTGTTTCTTGACAAAATAGTATTTAAGCTTGTAATCCTTGAGATCTTTGTCTAAAGAAGGAAATTAGTTATTGTATCAAATCATCATTTTTATGAGTAAGAATACCCGAGAAAATTTGTTGGTTCACAAAATCATAGAGGATAACATCCTTCTCATACTTGGGGTTCACCAATGTAGGAGCTTGAGAAATTTTTCTTGATAGCTTCAAAACTATCCTTACCTTCTTTAGTCTAGCTGAAAGGTATGTTCTTTTTCAACATGGCCATTAGGGGTTTAGTCGTGGCTTCAAAATGGGGTATAAAAATCCTTACAAATTTTATGGTCCCCAAGAAACTCTGAGACCTTTCTTATGGCTTAGAAGGGAAAGAGAAAAAATGGTACGAATTCTTTCCAGGTCAATTGAGATTCCTTCTACTCAAACAATATGGCCCAAAAAAAATTCTTCATGGACTACAAAAATACACTTTTTTGAATTCAAGGAGACCCCATATTCTCTACACATGTCAAAAACCTTTTTCTAATGTTCCATGTGATCCTGTGCACGCATGGAATATACTATTATATCATTTAGATAAACGATGATCATATCATTTATAAGCCCTTTAAAGGCCATATATATAGCTTGATGAAAAGTAGCACCGATGTTGGACAATCCAAATGACATCTTCTTATAGGCATATATGCCCCATTTGGTAGTGAAATTTATCTTGAATTGATCTGACTCCTTGACTAGTAATTGGTTATAACCTGAATATCTATCAAGCAATGAGAATATTTCCACCCATACCGTTGTTTAAATAATTTTTTCCATGGATGGAAGAGGGTAATGATCTTTCAAGGAATCCCAATTCAGATCTTCAAAATCTACACATAGTCTAATCTCTACATTTTTCTTTCTAACCAAAACCAAATACCCACCCAAGAGGAATGTTTAATGGTGAAGATAATACTATATTTAATGAGGATCAAAGCTCCATCTTCATAAGTGGTTTGATCTTGGGATTGACCTGTCTCTTCTTTTTCCAAACATGCTTAGTATTTTGGTCAATTTTAATAGTGTGTTGTGCTAACCCTAAACTAAAACCCCTAAGATTCTCATATCTCCAAGATAAAATGTCATTGTATTCTTGACAAAGAACAATAAAGGCTCATTATTCATCTAACATAAATACTTTCCCAATCTTCAAAAATTTGTCCTCTATAACTTAAACTTGTTCAAAATCATCTTCCTTAATGACCATGTTGGTGCTTTGTATTTTAATTTGGTCATCTAAATTGAAGATTAATTCAAGAGTGACCAGACCTTTTAGAAATTTATTGGTCTTCAATTATATGATTTGATCATCATATGATTCTTGAAGTTTTGATTTTTATTTGAAGATAACTCAGCCTCTTCTTGTAGAAAGAGGATAATCTATTGGTCACTATAAAAAAACCTACCAATTACTTGCATTTTATAGCACATCCAATCTTACAAATAGCTTCACAATTTCTCATTCATCTTTCATGACATCAACGGAACATCATACTTGAGATCCCAGTGTTACAATCCTATCTACATCTTGATTCGATTCCTAATTACCTTATAATTGATAAATCCACATCACCTTACCCGCCACCTCACTTTGCCACCTCATCATGACCTAGCCCTAACCTAAACTAACCTAATTAAGACCCATGACTTGGTCAGACTCACATCCATAACTAATGCCTCTTACTACTTTTAAAGCCGACCTTCTAGCCACTTGACCAAGCCCATGGCCCGATCTCTCGGGAGAAAAGCGGGGAAGGTGGGCTATTTTACTAAAAATAGCCTACTTTTTCCTTTGCGATGCGGGTTCTACTCGGCCGTCGGTTCTGCAACCGCCATCGGTTCCTGTAAATGGGCTCCCCAAGCCAAAACAACGGATCGGAATTTCATTTTGGAGATCGGTCGAAGGATTTCTGGATCAGCGAGAGCATTGCGGCGAGGAGCGAGTCAGAGATCTTCACTTGACGGAGCGAGAGGCGAGTAAAGAAACCGAGAAGTGTTTACTGACCAGGAGATCAACTTGCATCTTGGTCAAAACCAGTAAGTCACATCTTGCATGTCCTTTGTTATAACATTTCTTATGCTTCTTGAATCTCAGTCCTCCTAAATCCGTTTCTGAATCCACTACCCAACGTGCCATTGCATCTAACTGTCATTCTTTTGCTTCTAATCATCCCATTTCCTAATACCATCCAAAAACCAGCCATTACAAACACCATAGCTACCAAGAAGATCCTAGAACCCACCGGTATCGGTTATCAGTAACCGGCATCGGTTATCGATAACACATCGGTTCCTCACGATCAAAACCGAGAAAACCAGACCTTTCCCCTACCCGGTTTAACGAAATAATTTAATTGATATTTTGCGAGTCTTTTGTGTTAATTCATATTAGCGAGAGGCCGACCACCTTGAAAGGAAGTTTTATATTTCTGGGCCCAAGCGGTTTCCTCATTTATTGTTTAATCAAAATCTTGTGGTCTTGTGTTCTTATTTGCGGTAGTCCTTCCAGAGACAAAAGGAGTTCTCCGCGATCGGCTGATCTTTCTCTACGTGCACGCACACACCATCTCGACATTCACCAGGTATTCCTCCTAACCCTAACCTCATCTGTTTCTAAAAGGAATGAAAGGATAGAAGCAACTCTATTCCCAGAAGCCGAAACATTCCGAGCGAAACATTTTGGCACGCCCGGTGGGACCCATTTTGGGTTTCTTTCTCTTGCTTATTTTCATTTTAGGAAGCATATTTCTTTTTCTTTGCTTTTGTTATATATTTCGTAAAGAATTTGTCTTGCTTTCCTAGTTTCGCATTAGTGAAAGTCATCTCTCTTGCTTCATCGAATATAATTTTCGATTTGGGTTTAAAACACGTGCATTGCATTCCTGCTTGTTGTTCTTCAATTCTAGTGAACATAGATTAAGTAACAGGTCGTACACGTGGGGGTGATATCCACGGTATTGACAGGAAATTAACCTTAGTTTCACTTTGCACAACACATCTTACCGAATCACTTCACAATTAACACAACAGCTCAAACATCCCCCTTTTCCGCGGTATTCCTCCTTGATTGAGGTAACCTTATAAGCCAAAACAAACTTGACATTTCCCTAGGTCTTGTTGTTTAGGATTACGACATCATCTTACGTCTAAAGGCATAAGCCCACGATAACTAAATTAACCCTAGGATTAGTCTCTAGATTTGCGTGTGCCTCTTGCTTGTTTTCAAATTCTGTTTTCTCTGTCATACTTTGTCTTACTTGATCATCAATAAGTTGATAAATATACTCAACGTTGCTAAAAATCAAATTAGCGCCTTTTTTATATCTTCTTATCCTAGACTTTTGACACCGGCATCGGTTAAGGGACCGACGTCGTTTGCTCTGTGACCGACACCGGTTACTAAACCGATATCGGTTATTGTCTTCATCATCCCCTGACAAACCAGCAACTTGCCAAATTCATCATTCTGAGGTTGTTTTTGTTCTTGATAGATTGAAACTTTCCTGTGTGTTCTTGTCCATGGTTGTCATCACTCGGAAGCAAGCCGCCGCCATGGTTTCACATGCCTGCTCTGTGTCTTTGCCTGAATCACCCCCTTCACATTCTATAGGGAACCCTACGGACACCAGTGAGATCCCCAAATTCTGTAGGAGACAAGGACTTTGCCAAATTTACGGATGCTAATCCCAGTATTTGTCTGATACTATTTGTCTCATGCCCCGACCGTAAATGCGCTTTGATGGTCGGCTCCTTATTGGCATGCCTATTAGTATAGCTGCTCATTTAGCTCCCACTCCTCCACGATAACAACTTTGCCTTACTTCTGCATCTCTAGCCCCGTCTCCCCGATCCGGCGGCTTGAGAGGTTCATACGACCCGATTAGCTTTCCTTTGGTTAACCTTGGACCCCGTATCGTTACCACCAAGCCCCCTATCTCATCTCTCTTTGAGACCACTCCATTCATGACTTACTCTCTGCCACCTATTCACACGAGCTTTCCTTCTCAAGCTCCGCCTACCTTTTCATTCCCATACACGTATCCATTAACCTCGACACCTTATATGGGACATCCCTATTACATGGCACCATCATCTCATCCAACCACAGATTTCATCAAACAAATGATGGACAAAATGCAAAACACAGGCTTCCAGTTTGGGAAGTCGTAGCGCCTTGACATACGAGCAAGTTTGTGGGAGCCCATTCACCCTCTGTCCCCCTTCATTCATATCCTCCTCAATGGGAGTTGCCAAAGTTTACTCGTTTTAACAGTAAAGAGGATCCTCAACAACACTTGCGATCATTTAGACATGCTTGTTATTTGATTGCCCATGATGATGCCTTGTTACTCCGCACCTTCCCCATGTCCTTATCAGGACCCGCCTTGGAGTGGTACAGTGCTTTAACCCAACACTCGATCTTCTCTTTTAACCAACTAGCCCAATCTTTCTTGGATCATTTCTCCATTAACATTGCCAAGAAAGTATCTATCATCACGACCTCTATGCCATCCGACAATTTGAAGGCGAATCTATCGCGATTTCGTTGGACGATGGCGGGGCCTTATCGACCCGAACTTACGTATGCCTTGCCTCAAACCGAACTCATCGAACTATTTACGCGGGCTGCGCTAAGCTGTCTCTCCCCTACCCTCCAAATTCAAACTTTCCGCACATTCGGCGAGGAGGCCTTTACCATGGCTCGGAAACTAGAAATTCGAGCCTTAGAAGAAGAGAAATTGCGGTTGCGTAACAAAAACCCCAATTTCTGAACTCCTGATTCTACCAACAAGCCAAACACCACCACTCCTCACGCGTCCACTTCTTCTAAATCAAAGGAGCTGTCCACGCGGTAATGGTCAAATCTCAAACACCGTCGATACTCATGAAAACCACTTATAAGTCAAAGCCGAAGCCAGCCCACCAATTACACTCCTTGGGAGAAACTTATGCGTCATCTGGAGAAATTGCTCAAAGTGGGGCTATCACCTTGCCCCTGTTAAACCTCACTCTGGGTTTGACTCCACCATGTGAATACCTTCTGACAGTACAAAAATGACTTTTGTAACTTTCACCGCGTAAAAGGACATAGTCATGAAAACTGCAAGATGTTGAAAAACATAGTGCAGGAAATGGTTGACGCAGGGGATATAACCCTCGATAATCCTAACGCCCCTGCTAACCGAAATCTGAAAATTTTCAACAAGCCATTCCCGAATCACTCGTCCAACAGTAACGTGAACCAAGATATCTTAGCCGAGGAGAGTGTTCATGAGATCCATGCAGTCTTCGATTCTCAGCCAAAAGCCTCTATTGAAAAATTTTTAAATCAAGCCTCTCCACCAACACAGGAGTTTGAACCTCCTTCACCACCATCAAGCCAAAGTGAAATCATTCCTTTACCCATAGAAGAGTTAACTGCCCGGACTTCTCTTCTCATCGACGAGTCTTCTTACACCACATCCCTCTGGGCGTGAGCGGATGCTATCTAATTTATCTATTTCCCAAACGTCCCCTTCTACCACTCTTGCTACACAGAGAGGCTCGCCACTCCTTTTGACATCCTTAGGAGAAATCTCTTACACTAACATCACCACATTCTTTAAACGTGACGGATCCCCTCGAACACGCCCTCCTACCTATTAGTCCCTCATCGCCTAAATCTTTTCAACGCGACCGGTTGACCTCTTAACATCTATTGATACGATGCCTCATCTACCTCTGTGTCACACCCGGTGGTGGAATTACAACCCACCTTTCTTCCATACAAAAATTACAAATCACACTGGAGGCTTTGTCATTCCACGAGAAGATAGACGAGGCCCTATGGGAGCGTTTGAGTACCCCTTTTTCTACTCAAATGCAAATGGTGATCTGATGTCTCCACCATATACCCGAAGTGCTTACAGAAGCTTAAAATGCCCCTGTTCTCACCTTCACCCCCCTCACCTCTACCAAATGCCCCGTCCACTTCTATCAACTTAACCAGATCTTCCCCTACGCTTGGGACCTCACCAATGCCCAGTCTAACGCACCCGCCTAAGCGACTCGATCTATCCAAAAATAAATCCGCTCCGCCACCTAGGAGACAAACTCAATCCGTGCCCCTATCACAATCAAAACCATCATCGTCATACCTACCTTCCATATTGGGACCCCATCCCTCTACCTTACATCAATATATCATACCTCCTGCGTTTTCTTCAAAACAACCTACGCCTTCCGCACCTATACACGAAATTCGGGTATAGCAACACCGTCACTCGTATCTGTCCACTATCGACCCTAAACAAATTCCATCATCAAAAGATTTGTTTTGGTCACTCCTATTTCCCCGTGGTTGTTTTCTGATACCACATCATCTGCGGCCTCATCATCCACATAGCTTCTGCGCCAAAGAAATCACGTTTAGTAAAAACCATGTATCAACACCCCTCGGCTAAACCACCACCCATGCGAACCAATCATGCCCAAACATTACCAAAACCCGCACAACCAATACCCTCATCCTCTTCCGATTTTGACCCACTCAAAGGATCTTACGCCAAAATCCTTGCTATGTTGGTGGAGAATGCGACCATTTCCCTACCTCCACTTAGACCTTATGACCCGTCTAAACCCCGACCTATGGGTTACGATGAGTCTAAAATCTGCGCTTATCACACGCACACGGGACATGATGTGGAGGAGGGATGCAAGCTCTAAAAACCATCCTTCGTCGAGTCACCTCTCCCGGATAGAAAGATTAAGAAAGACAACTTACGAAGGGAGAGACCTTTAGTTTCCATTCCCTCTCTATACCATCTGTCCCCGCCTCACCAAGATCTATCATTATTCTGACCCCACCTCTTGAAGACCATGAGTTATCCCACCATCTTCCTCATCTCGGGTCTACGAGATTAATATGATTAGTGTCATTACTCGAGGCGAGAAAAACAATGGGAAAGCAAAAGAAAACACACTGCGGCATCTCTTTCTCCGTCAAACATCCCGATTGCACCACCACCTAAAGTGGTCATTCGCGGACCCGCCTTTATCCGTCTCTAATGGCATTGCCCACGAAATATGATTAAACGGCTTCACCATCACCGTAAAAATGACATTGTATGATCTCATTCGGACTTACGAATCTCATCGACAAGCTCTCGTTGAGATCCTTGAGGATAGAGGTTTTACCTAATGAAACCACACTGTCGCCTCCATTCTAACACCCGATCACGTTGCTTCTCTCACCCAACAACCCACTTTGCCCCACCATTGTCTGCACATGTACAACAAGCTGCTGCGATCGGTTTCTCTGAAGATGAAATTGTCGACTTTGAGTACGAGAAGACCACGACCACTGCCCTTTTCATCTCCGCTTACGTCAGGGACATTGAGTACGTCGGGTTATGATTGGCGGGGGCCTTAGCCTAAACATCATCTCTTGAAAAGCCTTCCACGAGATGAATATCCCTTCAGTTGCATGTGTGCCAACCCCATCATGTTGCGGTCATTCATGGCGCTATTACTTCTACCTTAGGCACCGTGATCCTCAACATTCGGGTAGGACCACGTACTTTACCCGAACTCTTCTATGTCTTGGAGGAGAGTTCGATATAATATATTCTTTGGGTCGTCCTTGGATCAGAGCCATGGGATGCGTTCCCTCAACATTACATAGATGCATAAAATTTGAGTACGAGGGGAAGTCTTACACCGTAAAAGCTGACCCTCCCCCCTTTAAAACCTGCAATATGTTATACCGCCCTAACGATGTGCTTATACCAATCAAGACACCCATACATTCAACCCAACCATCCTCCTCAAATGTACCTCAACCATCCACCTCAACCGCGCTTTCGCCTTGATTGATGAAACCACCATCGCAAAAACCACTTCCCTTCCCATGACTAACATTCCAACCTCCGAGGCCCCTTAGTAGATGTTTTTTGCGCCTTCTGTTTGAGGGGAGTACCGCCTATATAACGTTAGTTCTTTCCCTACCCCGCAGGAGTACGGACAATTACATGCACATCCCACCTACGACCGTCGCGTGGGGGAGATAATCTCTTACGGACCACCCCATTGCCGCACTAACCTAACGTATGGGGGTGTTGACGCATCCTCCATTACCCCTGAACCTCCTCTTGGTGTGGTTCCTTTCCAATCCGATTTTCAATACTTGACAAATCGTCGTTTCGCCCTCACCTTCTTGACTCGCTGTGCGTGGAAAGGCTTTGGTTTTGGCCTTTACGAACAAGGCCGACATACACTCATTCCCGTGACTACCCGTAAACATAATGATCGCAGTGGTCTCGGTTTTCCCGAAACACCTACACAGGAGACACCTCCTGTCAGCTGTATCCTGGAAGAAGAAGACGTCGCCCCTACCAAACCATCATCACCCACTTTGCCATCATCACCCACAGAATCTATAGACCCTGAATCCATCCCTCCTAACTTTTTTTTTTCATAAATGCTATCTTCATAGGTCCTCTCACTTATCAACGCGATAATGACGACCCATCTTCTTTGCCCCTTCTTTATCCAGACATGATCGAAGAGGATTCACCTTTGATTAATGTTGTTGAATGCCAGGATGACGACTCCATCCTCACTTACCTTGGCGCGGATGATTCTTATATTCAACGAGCCTTACCATCGAAACCCAAACTATCTTTGAGCAGATCTACCATAGAAATCAACATCCACACACGGAGGAGGATCCTCACATTGTGAAGATTGGACAATCCCTTAACACATCGAGACAAGCCGCCTTTACTTTACCTTTCTCCGTGCTCATGACAAGCTTTCGCATGGTCTTACTGTTGACATGCCGAGAATTGATCCTACCATCGCCGTCCATAACATCACCTAAACCCGATTCCAAACCGAGTCAAACGAAATTGAGAAAAATGCATCCACGCATTGCTCTCTTGGTCAAGAGAGAGCTCAATGACTCCTTTACTGTTTCCTTCATCTTGCTATTGACTATCCTCATGGATTTCTAACATCGTACACATCACTAAAGCGACGGGGGGACTTCGGATATGCCTGCAGTTCGGGATCTTAACCTCGCTTGCCCTAAGGATGACTTCCCCTTACCTAGCATTGACCAACTTGTTGATCTAGCTGCAGGTCATGAGATGCTCTCTCTCATGGATGGCTTTTCGAGGATCTGACCAAATTTTGGTTGCCCTGCCCGATCAACAAAAGCGCCTTCATAACTCCTTGGGAACCTTACATTATCGTGTCATGCCATTTGGCCTTAAGAATCTTTGGTGCTTTACCTATCGTGCGGGCTATGACCTACATTTTCATGACATTATGCACACTATCCTTGAAGACTATGTCGACGATCTTCTCGGCAAGTCTAAACATCGTAGTGAACATCTCGATGTTTTAACCATTATTTTTGATGCTTTGTTACAATATTACATCACCTTGAATGAAAAGAAATGTGTCTTTGGTGTTCTTTGGAAAACTTCTTGGCTTTATCGTCTCTTTGCGTGGCATTGAGGTCGATCCATCTAAAGTCAAAGCTATCCTAGAAATGCCCCCACCCAAAAATCTCAAACAATTGCGTAGTTTACAAGGTAAGCTCGATCTATCCGACGTTTCATCTCCCACTCTCGGATCGGTGTCGACCTTTCCATCACCTCCTTAAAAAGGATATTGCATTCCAATGGAGCGAAGAATGTCACCAAGCCTTGAAGCTCTCAAATCCTATCTCTTGCGACCACCGTGCTTATCCCACCCCAAGACGACCGCCCTTTCTACCTTTACCTTTCCGCCACCGACCACGTTGTAGGAGCCATGCTTGCACATCGTGACTCTGAGAATCGCGAACAAGCCGTTTATTATATAAGTCGTACTTTGGTGGACTATGAGACTAGGTACACACATGTAGAAAAATTGTGCCTTGCCCTATCATTCGTGGCCACCAAACTCCGACACTACCTTCTAAATCACAAGACTTTCGTCATCACCAATACAGACCCCATCCATTACATGTATGCCAAACCTCATCTGAACCAACGCATTGCTAGATGGCTCATGCTTCTCGCCGACCTCGACCTTGAGTTTGTCCACCAGAAATCAATCAAAGGACAAACCATCGCAGACCAACTTGCGGAAGCTCCTTTACCTGGGGAACAATTTACCAATTTCACATTTCTCGACGAACTCATCGCTACTCTTTCCCTCACGGAGGAGTCGTACCCAATGACCCTCTTCTTCGATGGATCTAAATGCCAGCGCGGCGGAGGAGCCGGCGTTGTTCTCATTCCTCTCAACGCTGAACCTATGCCTCTTTCATTCCGACTTGATTTCCCTTGCACTAATAATACAGCGGAATACGAGGCCCTTGTTCTAGGTCTCCAAGTTGCGTTACACTTAGGTATCAAATCTATCAACATTTTTGGCGACTCTCAATTGGTAGTCAATCAAGTTATGGGCGTCTACCAATGCAAAAATGAGGAACTTCAAAAATACAAACACTACGTGGATTCACTTCTAGCCTTATTTACCCACTATTCTATCTGAGCCATTCCCGCTCCACTTTAACAAATTTGCGGATACTATGGCTTGCTTAGCCTCATAAATTCCCTTGCTGTGACTGACTACGAATTATTCGTCGTGGTCCAACACAACTTTTTGCCCCATCTATTCACCCCGGTAGTTTGTATGATAAATCGTGTCTACTAATTCACGGGATACACGTACCACCAATTTCACGACTACCTTACAATCTCTGTCCTCCCACGACCTTACTAGTAACGGAAACGTGCTTTTCTTAAAAGTGTTTCACGTTATGTTGTCATGGGGGACTCCTCTATAAACGTGGCTTTGATGGCATCCTCCTTGTTGTCTAGCGGCGCGGAGGCCACTCATACCATCCAGCGAGTCCATGACGGTATTTGTGGTGGACATTTTAGCGGCCTTGCCGTGGCCAAATGATCCTTCGCCTTGGTTATTATTGGCCTACTCTCGATAACGATTACTACTGAATATGTTAAGCGTTGTGTTATGTGTCGACAACATGCCAACCTTGACATACTCCTAGCCACCCGCTCCGGATCGCTCGAGATCTTTGGCCCTTCTCACATGGGGTTTAGACCTTATTGGTGAGATTCACCCAACCTCTTCACAACGTCACCGTTGGATAATCACGCGACCGAATATTACACAAAATGGGTGGAGGCTATTCCACTCATTTCAATCAAAAAAAAAAAAAAATTGTCGAGTTCATTAACCACCACATTATCATCGTTTTGGTGTTCCTCATCGCTTTGATAACGAGATAATGGAAAATCTTTCAAAAACAAGTTGTTGCAGAGACCTTTGTGACAACTTTGGTATCAAACTTAGTTTCTCATCACCTTACTATCCACAAGCCAATGATGGCAAGCCGAGTCCTCTAATAAAACACTAACCAAAATCCTCATGAAAGTTGTCATGAATCCGGAAGAAATTGGCACGATCACATTCCCTTTGCCCTTTGGGCTTATCGTACTAGCATTCGTACCTCTACTAATGCCACACCTTTTTCTTTGGTATACGGTACCGAGGCTGTTTTGCCTCTCGAAATACAAATACCCTCCCTTAGAATATCTCTTGGGATATTCTCACCAACGATGATTTCCGCGAGGCGGTTAGCCCAGTGGAGCTTCTTGGCGAGCGCCGTCTTCTGACTCTTGATCACCTTCAAATCTATCAAAAACGCATTAAACGTGCTTATGATAAGCGACTTCATGAGCGTACCTTTAAGGTTGGTGATCTTGTTCTCAAAGAGAATCAACATGTAACCAAACTAGAAAAGAGCAAACGTGGAAAATTTGCTCCCAATTGGATTGGGCCTTATATAATCACTCATACCTATGGATCTGGTACTTATCGTTTAGCTTAAGCAATGGTAAACTGAGCTGAACCCCTTAATGCCTTGCATCTTCGACCATTCTACTGTTGAAATTAGTGTTATATCACTTCTTATCTACCTGCCGCTCGTCCCTTGAGCTCACTTACCACTACATACACTCTGTTTCCTACACTCATAATAATAACAATCAAGCTCACATAGTTTGATCCTCACCTCCCCTTGATGATGCCTTCCCCTTTTTAGTCTAGTCCATGACTTCAAAATATTAAAATAAGCCGTATTCTTATGGGATTTTCTTGAGTCAAACTTCCTACTAAACTAGATGCTTCACGCCAAATGAACATCTAGTCATCTAAATTAAATATATACTGCTCCCTCGAAGGACATTTACTATATGCCGAACTATTCTTTTATTATATATAGTTGCTCCCCCCAGAAGGACAGCTATGCATTACAATCATATCTGCTACTATAAAATGGCTTGCTCCCTCGAAGGACAGACTATACACGGTCGACCTTTATCGAAGCTTCTCGCATTGATCGACTTCGTGAAGACCTCAAAGAATAATACAATCAATATCCCTTGTAGACTTCCCGCATCGATCGGTCTACATTCATAAAATAAAAGCCTCATTCAAAAGGACTTTTGAGTCATGGACTTGTCTATTTAGGGTAGGTTCTCTTTCGTCGAACACTCACTTTGTAATAAGTTCTCATACCTCGGCTATATCATCCACCTCACCTCACCATTTGTTTTGACTCGGGGACGTAATGTACGCTCGATATATTGTGATCACACAACTCTTTTCACCTATTGACTTCTCGTCTATGCACGGTACCTAGGGCTCCAAGCTCGTTCTACGTGGTGTGGTTTGTTTAGCTCTCTTCATCTACGGAGCACTCTTTCTGCTTTGCCTCGCATCTAGGATTGTGTGTTGACCTTAATCAGGACCCGATTCCCTACTACTTGGGTAGGCTAACTTTCGCTTCCCTCATACCTTTTACAGCATCACCAATTCATTACCAACACCATCCACCTTACCTTTACTAATCTTAATATTTTTACCAACCAACCAATTACCTAAACCGTACCCAATTGCCTGAATTCACCTCTCCCTGATCCTAAGGGAGAACTACATCGGTCTGAGGCCCCTCCTTGCTTTGTGCAATGGGCTATGTAGGCAGCACTTCGGAGACATGGGGTCTCCCAAGGTTAGCTCGACCATCCCCTACCATAACCTATCATGTGTGGTGAATATAAATATTTTTGTGTATTTCTATTTAATCACATTCCTCTTTATCCTTTTTCAAAACACCGAAAATCAAAACACAAACATTCTTATTATTATCGTAACTCAAATCAACATACATATTCAGTTTTATTTAGATGTTAAACAAATACATCTTCTCTATCATCGACACGCAGGTCGGCATCCTTATTTATTCTTATACCTTGCTAACATTTACTCAGACCCTCACGCCTCATCCCGAACTAGGTGATGATCGTGATCGTCGACCCCTCTCGCCGGGCCTCTCTGTCCTCAAAGGTACCACGGCTATTGGTACCGCCCACTGATCTGCCAATCTCTCCTGTAACATATGAATACGCCCTCTCGCATGGAGGACTCCAGCCTCTAGTCTCTCCGCCCGTGACTCATAACCACTAACAATCCTCTTGTCTCATTCACTGCGTTTGGAGCTGCTTTGAACCAAACAGCTGCGAGGCGATCCCTCTCTGCTGTAATCACCGCTATGTCAGGGCGCTCACGTACACCTCGCGATTCTGCTTTACCCACCATAATCTATAGGCCTCTGTCGTTCCGCATCCATTACCTGCGATCATTGCTTTACTCTTGAGGCCCTTACGGAGGTGTTGGCGGGGAGGTGAGAATCTTTGCCTCGGCGTCGATCCTCATATATGGTCTATAAGCCGGGGTATATCTGCACAAATCAAATTGTCGCCGCACGCGATCTATAGGAATCCTCTCATACTCACCCGCTTTGTGCCTGCGATCCACCTCATCGCTCTACACCCCTCGACTCCTCGGCTATGTTCTCTGTTACCATATAGTTTCCGTATGGCCTCCAGCGATATCCATGGCCGTCACTCTCTCCCATACCTGCACTGTAATACTCAATATCACCCGTCACGGCACGGGATCGGCCTCTTGTTATGTGCTGGACCCATCGTGAATCCCGACCTCTGCACTCCGTTTCTCCCATTGGATGGGTTGGCCTATTGGTCGCACACAAACAATGTGCTCATAGGCCCAACGATGTAATAAGTATGAACTATCCGGTGTCGTCTGTGATTTCACCTCTGAGCCCATAAACCCTGTATAGCTCGCCAAATATGCGGTGCCCATGCAAAAGTCACGTTCCTTTCTATCATCTCCCAGAATAACACACATCAATGCCTTTGGAAATCTTCCCCCTTAGCCCTCGGTAATGCATAATACCCTACATATCATTAATATCACTGCTAACCTTGTCTCCTCGGGGTGTCTTTGCATACATTACCCCATATGTAAAGATAAACCTCATTGTGTCAAATCTCGTGCGTATGGACCAAATCTTTGTTTTTATCGCTCCCAGTGCCGCGCTTTAGGTAGTGCACGATATCTTGGTTCTCTGTAATAGGGAGTCTCAAAATCGAAACACATCTTCGATATTCTTGTCATCTCCCTGTTGGCGGATAAAGGTATTTGTCTCGGGATTCCATCTCTCGATCAATGCTGCATGACATAGCATGATTACGTGCGATTCGTGAATAATAGCGGATTCCACTTAACCCCAAACGATTTATCAATGTCCATTCAGTGGTGTTACATCCGCTCGGATTAAGTGACAACGGCGGCGGCACTTTATATCATTCATCCTCAATCCTGCCTCTGCCTGCATACACCAAAACAACAAACAACCATTCAATCCGTCAGGGTTTTTCAAACATTCTGGAAATTCCTCCAGTAACCGGTATCGGTTATACATAACCGATATCGGTTGAGTAACCGATACCGGTTCTCCTAACTAACACTACCGGTCACTGTCAATTACATACATCTTGCCTAAAACAACCACCTACGACAATAAATTGCTCGTTTATTCCTCTCTGTATACACAGACATACCCGAAACCCTTGATTACCTACCACGTAACACTTACCTCACTTATAACCCTTGCTATCATGTTTTCTTCTTCATATCTACCCACTTAATCTCTTATTCATAACACATGCAAAAATCAAATCACAACCAAAACATTTACCTCTGGGGTTGCAGTAGCTTGAGGTGGCCCTTGTCTTCCCTCTTGTCCCTGCCTGCTGGATGTTTCTCCTCGTCCTGCCATTATCACCACTCTTTTCAAATTCACCTTTCTACTTTCTGAATCTCTGATCGCATTCACCTTCCCGAGTCTCTTTTCTTATCACCCAAATCTCTCATACAAATTCTGTCTCTCTTCTCCTTATCACTCAAATCTCTCATGCAAATACATCTCGTCGTCGTCAAAAAAGCGTCGCGTTCGCGTATTTAACCTCTTGCATGGCTCTAAAATTAAAACTTAAGTTGCCACCCTAGCTTTTCTATTTTTAGAAAAGCTCATACCTAAATAACCGGTATCGGTTACTTAGCGATATCGGTCTATCATTTCTGATATCGGTTCCTTAACGATATCGGTTACACACCTATCTTTTCTCAACAACGTTCTTTTCTTCATTTCTCACCTAAATTTTTGTCGCGCCCGCCTCTTTTCCTGCATAAACAACACAATTTACCACATTTGTTCATCCACCACACATAGCATTACAATTTCATTAACATCATTTATTTTATACAAATACACAAACCATCGACTACGGATATCAAAATCAATCTATACATCATTTGGATCCACTCATCGATTACATATATCACAATGTCACAAAACCACCAATTCATCACATAACTTTGACATTCATATATACGTGCAAAAAAAAACAAAAACATCAACATCATCCATCTATCGACATGTCGACTAAAACTTATCATACATTATATATTACCAACCATTAACAAAATATTTAAACACATTTTGAACAACTTTGCATGTGGGATCAAAACATCGTCTCTATATATATACAAATTTTCAAAAATACAATGTGCCCTACATGGGGGCCTCTGTGATCTCATAATCCACCAAAGCCGGCACGCGAGGCCATGCGATAAGCTGTCAAAAAAATCTCGACTCGGCTCATGAGGCGGTCCCTCGTATCAAAAATAGATATATACTCGGCTCGCGAGGCCGGTATCCACTATCTGACCCCTACTCGGCTCGCGAGGCGGTATCTGATAAATGAATAAATGAATACATGAATAATACATAGGCACGCAGGCCTCTATCAATACACCCGGTTCGCAGACCGGTGCCCATCTCTAAATACAAAAGTCATGTCTGGGATCCCTCAGCTCTCCCCACCGCCCTCGGCACCTCTCCCCATTGGTCCTGTGGTGCCTCTCGCCTCTGCTGTGTGGACCCACCGGTGTGGCTGCCCTCCACGAGACCTCGGCTCAGGGGTCTCTGCTCTATGTGCCGCATAGGGGCTGATAATCAGCCCGGTACCATCAGAATATCTGATAGTATCGGGCCTCGCTCTAGCCTCCATGTAGCGCTCTCGAGCCACCGTGAGTCTTGGGGCTGGTCCCGACACCTCTTACCCGGTGCCCCCATGCTGTCTTTGGTGCTTTGGTGCCTGTGGTGCACTGTGGTGTTTTGTACTGCTGTACATGCACATGCTGAAATTTGTGGTGCATGCTTCTGGTGGTGGTGGTTTGGTGCACTGTACTTCTTCTTTGCACATGTGTACTACCTGCTTTGGGTGTGGTCTTTGGTGGTGGTCTTTGCTGTGCACATGCTGCTGATGCTGAGCACAGGCTAGCTGCCCCTGTAAGACACCTATCTGTGCCTGTGCTGCAGCTAGCTGCCCCTGTAAGAGCTGCACCTGACCCCTGAGCTGATCTCTCTCTCCTATCACTGCAGCCAAGTCTGGGTTTGCGGGCGATCTTATCTGGCTTGCTCTCTGCTGCGACCCACCACACCCTGTATGCTCCCGTGCACCCAGCATCATCTATACCCTCACCTGCTGGCCTCTCTGCTACCCAATCTGGATCCAAAGGCTGTGGTGCAGGCAGTGGGGCCTCTACATCATCTCTCCTGTACTGAGGAACGGGAGGTGGCTCGTCCTGTCGCAGCCCCATCTGCCTGCGTACCCTCTCCGGGGTATCAGCTCGTACTCTCTGGCCTCCGTCTGCTTTCCGAATGTGTCTTGGATTAGGCGCAGTATGCGGGCTCCTCTGCCGGGATGGTGACCTCTGTGGGGTCTCCATCTGATGTCTCTTTGCTTGTAAGGCCCTCTGTGCGATGTGTCATAGTATGCCACATCCCGACTGCCATAGCTAGCTGCTGTGGTGGCCCACGACCCCCGACCACCTCTGACGAAAGCCATATCGGTATATGACTGTGGCCACAGGCTGCTTTGGGTAACCCTCTTGGCTTTGATGCATACGATGTGCTCGTATGCCCAACAATCTGACAAAATGTAGAACAAATACCAAATCGCCTCCTCCGTCGATAGCCCCATAGCTCCCTGTATAATTGCACCAGATATACTGGTGCCCAGGCGTAACAGGTGTGCTCCTCCACCATCTCCAGCAGTACCCCCATCGATGCTCGTGGGAAGCGGCCTCCCTCTGAGTCCGGGAGGGCGAAGCGGGTGATCCCGACCATCATCAACCACGGCCCGAGTCGTGTGTCTCGTGACGATGCGCGTGCAGTACATGTCACCGTACCGATACTCGCGTATGGTAGGTCGATGTAGCGCGTGTGTGCATCCCCAAAAACTGCGGTATATGCTTGTCCATGGCATGATCTCGAATCTACAGGAAGGCGCCTCTCCCTCGATAGGTAACCGAAGGATGCGATACACATCCTCGATGTGACGGTCATCTCCCGAGTCGGGAGATGGAACACATTGGTCGCCGGATCCCATCTCTCGATGAGGGCGACCATCAGGCTGTGATCTCTCTCTATCGCTCTGTACCTCTGGACTCCGCCGAGTCCCACCTCACGCATGATGGCCCAATGAGCCGCGAGATCGTGTGGCCTCATCCGCACCTGACAGTGGGGGCATCTATCCGCATCGTCAGCTGGCGCGTGCTGCAAAACCAACCCACATCCTTAGACCTACTCTTTATTACAACATCTACTTTATCATCTAAACACCCCTTTTTATCCCCAGGCCATGCCACGACTCTCTCCTCTCCCCCTCTACACCTACCTACCACCCCCCCCCCACCCCACCCAAAAAACCCAAAACCCAAACCCCCCTAAAACCCCCCACTTAAACCCTTCTAACCCCACCCCAATCCCACCCCTAACCCAGCCCCCCAAACCCAAAAACCCCCCCCCACCTCCCACACACCCCAACCCAAAACCCCCAACCCCCCCACACCCCAACCCAACCCCCCTCCACCCCAAACCCACCCCAACCCATGACCCAACCCCCCACTACCCCTCACCCACCACCCAACCCCCACCCAAAACCACCAACCCACCCCCACCCACCCCCACCCACCCCAACCCCCCCCCCAACCCACCCACCCACCCAAAACCCCCCCCCCCACCCCCACCCCCACCCTGACCCAACCCCACCCCTACCCCAAAACCCACAACCCCTAATGTGCCGCCGGCCATGCATGGCCAGCCGCGGTCACACCAACAACCCTCCCTTTCCCTAAAATTGTGCGGCCGATGCTGGGTCACTTAGTGGCCGACATCGGTCACTTTGTCCTCTCCGGGCCGAACCCCATGCGCCCCCCAAAACCCATTTTTACCTATTTCTACCCATCTACCCACCCAAAACCCTAAAAACTTACCCACCTACCCACCTTAGCCTATCTAACCTATCTCCCCTCTCCCTTTCTCAAATCATTTCCATTTTCTCATTATTTCCTAAAAAGGTTAATTCTACCCAAACCCCAATTTAGCATAATCTGACCAAATCACCAAATTAAAGAGTTTGAATCTACCCGACGACGACACGTCGTCGTGGTGGGATGGGTGGTGGCGGTCCCGGTGGTCCGCCCCTCCGGCTCCTCTGCTGTGCGTGGCTCCAATCACGATCTGCTTTGGGTCCCGGCCATCAATTGCCTCCTCCTTAATCGGGCCCACTATCGACTCTCTCCCTTGTCAATAGCTCCACCTCACTCAATCCGCCTCTAATCCCAAGTCTCCACGTCGGACAAGTCGATTTGGATTGCGAAATAACAAAAGTGACAATGACAAGACCGTATTTTTCTTTTTATAGGTTTTCGCCTTTCACCGATATCGGTTTCATTTTGCCCTAAGGAGCGGTATCGGTCCCTTATTACGATATCGGTCATGCGAGAATCGACATCGGTTCTCTACCCAACTTTCACCCCATTCTTTGCCCTTATTTACTCCTTGCCTCTTTTTCACCAATATCGCCTCTATCCACCTTTCTTTGCACACATTTGTTCACTTGTCGGCTGACCTAAGGCCTCGACCTACCATTCGGCTCGACCTCGAGGCCTCGCCTACCTGTTTGGCCCGACCCAGGCCTCGCCCTACCTTTGGCCCGACCCAGGCCTCGCCCTACCTATTTGGCCCGACCCAGGCCTCGCCCTACCCCAAGGCCTGTTTTGCCCGACCAGAGGCCTCGCCCTACCTGTTGGCCCGACCAAGGCCTCGCCTCGCCTACCTATTTGGCCGACCCAAGGCCTCGCCTACCATTTGGCCCGACCAGGGCCTCCTCGCCTACCTACCAGTTGGCCCGACCCGAGGCCTCGCCTACCTTTGGCCCGACCTAGGCCTCGGCCCTACCCATTGGCCCGACCCAGGCCTCGCCCTTGTTGGCCCGACCCGGCCCGACCTCGCCTACCTGTTGGCCGGCCCGACCCAGGCCTCGCCCTACCTATTGGCCCGACCCAGGCCTCGCCCTACCCATTTGGCCCGACCCGAGGCCTCGCCTACCTACCCATTTGCCCGAGACCCAGAGGCCTCGCCTACCTACCATTTGGCCCGACCCAGAGGCCTCGCCTACCTGGCCTCGGCCCGACCCCAGGGCCTCGACCCAGGCCTCTACCCATCTAACCGACCCGGGGCCACCGCCCAACCACTTGGCTTTGACCCAGGCCGTATCACTTCATACCATACCCACATCAACGCGTTTTATTTTATCCATCCATCATGTACCTTGTGTTGATCGAGCTCACTGTTCGTGTTTTAGCATGATTAGGGTCCTTGACTTGATCGTCGACCAACTTTGCCTGAGACCTGGGCCGTGGCGTTTATCTCAACCAAACCAACCATTTGAGTGCTTTGCCGAACATGCCTAAACGTTCTGTACCTCACTCTGTTATATACCACAGGAGCTACTTCCTATGCCTTGGATACCGGGGATTATATCACCCTTGTTTGGATAAACTATCGACCTTTGCCTACACATTCTTTGGTTTGCTTGTCGAATCATGTACCCTCGTCGTCTTATTGCATTTCAACGTCGTGCTTCTTCCTTGGACCTACCCCACCACCTTACCATCCTCTCTACACATATACCCTTTATCAACCCTATCCACTGATTTCCGTTCACTCAATCGATAGATTTGAGGGGATTACCTATATCCTTAACATGAGAAACCACTTCATATTATTGTCATGCGACTTTTACGAAACAAGCTACCACGACGATAAGGGGCTAATGTAGACACCAAATTTGTGTCTTACGACCCCTTGTGACCCGCATCCCATCTTCGCATGATCTAACCTCATCACCTAAACCTTACACAATTATTTATTAATTACCTTATAATTGATAAATCCACATCACCTTACCCGCCACCTCACTTTGCCACCTCATCAGACCTAGCCCTAACCTAAACTAACCTAATTAAGACCCATGACTTGGTCAGACTCACATCCATAACTAATGCCTCCTTACTCGCACTTTTAAAGCCGACCTTCTAGCCACTTGACCAAGCCCATGGCCCGATCTCTCGGGAGAAAAGCGGGGAAGGTGGGCTATTTTACTAAAAATAGCCTACTTTTTCCTTCTGATGCGGTTCTACTCGGCCGCCGTCGGTTACGCAACCGCCATCGGTTCCACTGTAAATGGGCTCCCCAAGCCAAAACAACGGATCAAATTTCATTTTGGAGATCGGTCGAAGGATTTACGGATCAGCGAGAGGCATTGCGGCGAGGAGCGAGTCGGATCTTCACTTGACGAGCGAGAGGCGAGTAAAGAAACCGAAAGTGTTTACTGACCAGGAGATCAACTTGCATCTTGGTCAAAACCCGATAAGTCACATCTTGCATGTCCTTTGTTATAACATTTCTTATGCTTCTTGAATCTCGGTCCTCCTAAATCCGTTTACGAATCCACTACCCAACGTGCCATTGCATCTAACTATCATTCTTTTTGCTTCAATCATCCCATTTCCTAATATCATCCAAAACCAGCCATTACAAACACCATAGCTACGAAAGATCCTAGAACCCACCGGTATCGGTTATCGATGCCGGCGCCGGTTATCGATGGCAAACGCATCGGTTCCTCGATCAAAACCGAGAAAACCCGGCCTTTCCCCTACCCGGTTTAACGAAATAATTTAATTGATATTTTGCGGTCTTTTGTGTTAATTCATATTAGCGAGAGGCTGACCACCTTGAAAGGAAGTTTTATATTTCTGGGCCCAAGGCGAGTTTCCTCATTTATTGTTTAATCAAAATCTTGTGGTCTTGTGTTCTTATTTGCGAGTAGTCCTTCCAAGACAAAAAGGAGTTCTCCATGATCGGCTGATCTTTCTCTACGATCTTTCTCGACTCCCGAGGCACAAACATTCTGAGTTAAGACCATCATGATTGTCCTAAGATTTCGACAAGAGGGTGGTAATCATAAGTTCAAGGTTATTCCAAGGCTTTGTCATATAAATCTTATTAATTGAATCATGTATCGAAATTTCTCGACAAGAGTGGTATACTCATGATCTACAAGTTATTCTTATTAATCATGTATGGCATAGTTCCCATTGATGGAACTAGGAATATAAGGTTCAACATGGTTTTGAAAAATTGGTTCTACCCTTATAGTCCTTCATCCCATATCTGGTTCTAAGGAGCATGTGTGACCAATCAGTAGATAGATACCACCATTTTAACAATGAAGTCCTTAGAGACATATTTTGAAAAATGGTGGAAGGTCAATAACATATATGTCTTGTGTAACTAACAATATTAGACATGAACGGATATTAATATTCAAATATTTAATAATATCAATAGTTTTAAGCGTGGTGTCATCCAATTAAACAAACCTCTTGCTACTAGATTATATTGGATACCAAACACATCTGTAATCTATTTAGGCATTATGGAGCTACTAACATAGGATTCAATCATGTAGTTATGTACCAAGTGCTTACCAATGATTAAGGAAATGTAGAATGGTGGTGGCTTATTGGAAGTTACAACATTTCTTCCTCGGGTTGACCTGGTCGGTAGCGATAGATGATCTGCGCTTAATCACTTTTCCCGATGTATCAAAAATTTTCAACGCTTCCTAAAAAAATTCCTCTGTGAAGGTATTGAATGTGATTACAATATAATTACATTCAAGTTTGTCTTCTTCATCTTCTCAACAATATCTCTGAAGGTAATAACTCTTACGTGGTGACATTACTTTAAGTAACGACATCTTCTTTTGGGAAATGGGTGGTTGTACCGAATTATTGGGTGAATTATTTTCCTCGTGGCCTAACTAACTTATTCTTCTAATGAATTATTTACAATGAAGTTTCTTACAACTACTTGTAAATTAGGTTGGTAAGTTTATTCCTAAGCAAAATTTGGTGGCGAGCCTTTTATTTCTCTCTTCTTTGATAGAGTATTAGAAAATACCGATGTAGGTTTTGCATTAAATCCACAAAAACCTCTTCTTGCTAATTCAAAAAGTGGTCTCCTGATGTTGTAGGTTGACAAGATTCTTCTTGTGAAGGAGCTTCTAAAAGTTATTTAGTAGTTATAGATATGCTCTGAACCATAAGAGCTTGACTAAGTACTGTTAGGGTACAGTTCGATTGTGTGGGTGAGAGAATGGGTAACACCATTCATAGTCATGTGTAGACACCAAAATTGTGTCTTACGACCCCTTGTGACCCGCATCTCATTTCGCAACCTAACCTCATTACCTAAACCTTACACAAGTATTTATTAATTGCCTTGTAATTGATAAATCTACACCACCTTACCTACCACCTCACTTTGCCACTTCATCATGACCTAGCCCTAACCCTAAAACTAACTTAATTAGGACCCATGACTTGGTCTAGACTCACATCCATAACTAATGCCTCCTTACTCGCACCCAAGCCGACCTTCTAGCCACTTGACCAAGCCCGCAATGATCTCTCGGGAGAAAAGCGGGGAAGGTGGGCTATTTTACTAAAAATAGCCTACTTTTCCTAACCGATGCGGTTCCTACTCGATCCAAGTCGTTCGGTTACGCTGCAACCGCCATCGGTTCCTGTAAATGGGCTTCCAAAACCAAAACAACGGATCGGAATTTCATTTTTGGAGATCGGTCGAAGGATTTTAATCAAAGGAGAGTCAAAGCGATCGCGAGAGTCGAACTTCACTTGACCAAGCGAGACGAGTAAAGAAACCGAGAAGAGTTAGCGTGAAAGGAGATCAACTTGCACCTTCATATAAAAAAAAAAACCGATAAGTTATATCTTGCATGTCCTCCATTATAACATTTCTTGTGCTTTTGGAATTGTAATCTTCCCAAATCCGTTCCTGAATCCATTATCTAACATACCATTGCCTCTAACCATCATTCTTTAGCTTCTAACCATCCCATTTCTCAATACTATCCAAAACCAGCCATTACAAACACACACACCAGCCCGAAGATCCTGGAACCAACCGGTATCGGTTATCAGTGACCGCCATCGGTTATAGATAACCGGCATCGGTTCCTTTGATCAAAACCAAGGAAAACAGCCTTTTCCCTACCCAGTTCCACGAAACAATTTAATTAGTACTCTACAGTATTTTGTGTTAATTCATATTAGCGAAGGCCGACCACCTTCGAAAGGAAGTTTCATACTTCACAGGCCCAAGGCGATTCCCTCATTTATTATCTAATAAAAATCTTGTGGTCTTGTGTTCTTATTTGCGGGTAGTCCTTCCAAGACAAAAAGGAGTTCTTCGCATCGGCTGATCTTTCTCTACGATACGCGCACATCTTCTCGACATTCTACAGGGTATTCCTCCTAACCCTAACCTTATCTGTTTCTACTGAGGAACGAAGCATTTCCGAGTGAAACATTTTTGCACGCCAGGTGGGACCCATTTTGGGTTTTTCTTTATTTCATACTTGCTTTTATTATAGGGAGCTTTTTTTTCTTCTTAGAGATATTCACGGGGTATTTTATTATTCGGTAAAAGAACTTGCTTTGTTTTTGCATCTTGCATTAGTAAAAGTTATCTCTTTTGCTTCATCGAATATCACTTTCGATTTGGGTTTTAAAACACATGCATTACATTCTGCTGTTGTTTTCAATTCTAGTGAACATAGATTAAGTAACGAGCAATTCGTACACGTGGGGTGATATCCACGGTATTGACAGAAATTAACCTTAGTTTCACTTTGCACAACACATACTGAATCACTTCACAATTAACACAACATCTCAAACATCCCCCCTTTTCCGCGGTATTCCTCCGCCCGATTGAGGTAACCTTATAAGCCAAAACAAACTTGACATTTCCCCTAAGTCTTGTTGTTTAGGATTCTGACATCATTCTACGTCTAAAGGCATAAGCCCACAATAATTAAAATTAACCCTAAGGTTAATCTCTGCATTTGCGTGTGCCTCTTGCTTGTTTTCAAATCCTGTTTTCTCTGTCATACTTTGTCTTCTGTGATCAATAAGTTGCTAAACTACACAACGTTGCTAAAAATCAAATTAGCAACCCCTTTGTATTTTCTTATTCTAGATTTTTGACACCGGCATCGGTTAAGGGACCGACGTCGTTTTCCCTGTGACCGACACCGGTTACCAAACCGATATCGGTTACTGTCTCTCTCAGCCCCTGACAAACCAGCAACTCACCATTCTGAGGTTGTTTTTGTCCTTGATAGATTGAAACTTTCCTGTGTGTTCTGGTCTATGGTTGTCATCACTCGGAAGCAAGCCGCCGCCATGGTTTCACACGCTTGCTCTGTTTCTTTGCACCAGATCACCCCCTTCACATTCTATAGAAACCCTACGGACACCAGTGAGATCCCCCAAATTCCTGTAGGAGACAAGGACTTTGCCAAGTTTCTGGATGCTAATCCCAGCGCTGTACAATACTATTTGTCTCATACCCCTGACCGTGCGCCTGATGGTCAGCTCCTTATGGGCATGCCTATTAGTATAGCTGCTCATTTAGCTCCTACTCCTCCTGATAACAATACCTTACTTCCCGCATCACTAGCCCCGTCTCCCAATCCGACAGCGGCAGAGGTTCATACGACCCCGATTAGCTTTCCTTTTGTTAATCTTGGACCCCATGTATCGCCACCACCAACTGCCCCTATCTCGTCTCTCTTTCAGACCACTCCATTCATGACTTACTCTCTGCCACCTATTCAAACGAGCTTTCCTTCTCAAGCTCCGCCTACCTTTTCATTCCCATACACGTATCCAGTAACCTCAACACCTTATATGGGACATCCCTATTCTGTGGCACCATCACCTCATCCAACCACGAGTTTCATCAAGCAAATGATGGACAAAATGCAAAACACTGAGGCTTCAGTTTCGGGAAGTCGTAGCGCCTGACATACGAGCAAGTTTGTCGGGAGCCCATTCACCCTTCTCTGTCCCCCTTCATTCATATCCTCCTCGATGGGAGTTGCCAAAGTTTACTCGTTTTAACGAAAAGAGGATCCTCAACAACACTTGCGATCATTTAGACATGCTTTTATTTGATTGCCCATGATGATGCCTTGTTACTCGCACTTTTCCCATGTCCTTATCGGGGCTTTGCCTTGGAGTGGTACGGTGCTTTAACCCAAAGACACTCAATCTTCTCTTTTAACCAACTAGCCCAATCTTTCTTGGATCATTTCTCCATTAACATTGCGAAAAGTATCTATCATCGACCTCTATGCCATCCGACAGCAATTCGAAGGCGAATCTATCGCAGATTTCGTTGGACGATGGCGGGGCCTTATCAACCAACTTACGTATGCCTTGCCTCAAACCGAACTTATCGAACTCTTTACGCGGGCATGCGCTAAGCACATCTCCCCTACCCTCCAAATTCAAACTTTCCGTACATTCGACGAGGCCTTTACTATGGCTCGAAAATTAGAAATTCGAGCCTTAGAGGAAGAGAAATTGCGGTTGCGCAACAAGAACTCCACTTTCCGAACTCCTGATTCTACCAATAAACCAAATACCACCACTCCTCACGCGTCAACCTCTTCTAAATCAAAAGGAGCTGTCCACGCGGTGATGGTCAAATCCCAACCACCGTCCAATACTCCACCAAAAACCACCTATAAATACAAAGCTGAGCCCACCAATTACACTCCCTTGGGAGAAACTTATGGCGTCATCCTAGAGAAATTGCTCAAAGCTGGGGCTATCACCTTGCCCCCTGTAAAACCTCACTCTGGGTTTGACTCCACCCGCGCAATACCTTCCTGGTACAAAGAAAATGACTTTTGTAACTTTCACCGCGTAAAAGGACATAGTCATGAAAACTGCAAGATGTTGAAAAACATAGTGCAGGAAATGGTTGATGCAGGGGATATAACACTCGATAATCCTAATGCCCCTGCTAACCGAAATCTGAAAATTTTCAACAAACCATTCCCGAATCACTCGTCCAGCAATGACGTGAACCAAGATATCTTAGCTGAGGAGAGTGTTCATGAGATCCATGCAGTCTTCGATTCTCAGCCAAAAGCCTCTATTGAAAAAATTTTAAATCAAGCCTCTCCACCAACACAGGAGTTTGAATCTCCTTCACCACCATTAAGCCAAAGTGAAATTATTCCTTTACCCATAGAAGAGTTAACTGCCCGGACTTCTCTTCTCATCAACGAGTCTTCTTACACCACATCCCTACAAGACTGTGAGCGGATGCTATCTAATTTATCTATTTCCCAAACGTCCCCTTCTACCACTCTTGCTACACAAGAGGAAGGCTCACCACTCCTTTTGACATCCTTAGACGAGAAATCTCTTACACTAACATCACCACATTCTTTTAACATGACAGATCCCCTCGAACACGCCCTCCTACCTATTAGTCCCTCATCGCCTAAATCTTTTCAACGACCGGTTGACCTTCTAACATCTATTGATACAGTGCCTCATCTACCTCCTGTGTCACACCCGCAATGGACTGGAATTACAACCCACCTTTCTTCCATACCAAAATTACAAATCACACTGGAGGCTGTCATTCCCACGGAAGATAGAAGCGAGCCCTATGGGAACGTTTGAGTACCCCTTTTCCTACTCAAATGCAAATGACTAATCCGATGTCTCCACCATCTACCCGAAGTGCTTACGAGAAGCTTAAAATGCCCCATGTTCTTGCCTTCACCCCCTCACCTCTACCAAATTCCCCGTCCACTTCTATCAACTTAACCAGATCTTCCCTATGCTTGGGACCTCACCAATGCCCGATCTAACACACCCGCCTAAGCGACTCGATTTATCCCAAAATAAACCCGCCCATACCCACCTAGGAGACAAACGCAATCCGGGCCTCTATCAAAACCCCATCTTCACACCCACCTTCCATATTGGGACCTCATCCCTCCACCTTACATCAATATATCATACCTCCTTTGTTTTTACTGCAAAACAACCTACGCCTTTACACCTATCACGAGAGATCAAAGGGTATCACAACATCGTTACCCGCGTATCCGGTCCACCTATCAACCCTAAACCAATCCCATCATCAAAGGATTTATTTTACGTCACTCCCCTTTCTCCGTGGTTGTTTCCCATTACCATGCCATCTCAGCCTCATCATCTAACCAGGTGAGCGTAACCGTGTCCAGAAACCACGTTTAGTGAAAAACATGTGTCGGCACCCTCGACTAAACCACCACTCATACGAACTAAACACGCCCAAACATTACCACAACCCACACAATCAATACCCTCATCTTCTTGATTTTGACCCACTCGAAGGATCCTACGCCAAAATCCTTGCTATGTTGGTGGAGAATGCGACCATCTCTCTACCCCCACTTCGACCTTATGACCCGTCTAAGCCCAGGCACATGGATTATGATGAGTCTAAAATCTGCGCCTATCACCGCACACTGGACATGATGTAGAAGGATGCAAGCTCTAAAAACCATCCTTCGCGATCACCTCTTCCGGATCGAAAGATTAAGAAAAACAACTTACGCGGGGAGAGACCTCTAGCGTCAATTCCCTCTACTATACCATCTGTCCCGCCTCACCAAGATCGATCATTATTACAACCCCACCTCTTGAAGACCATGAATTATCCCAACCATCTTCTTCATCTCGGTCTACGAGATTAATATGATTAGTGTCATTACTCGAGGACGAGAAAAACAATGGGAAAGCAAAGAAAACACACCTACGACATCTCTTTCTCCTTGAACCATCCCGATTACACCACCACCTAAAGTGGTTATTCGCGGACCCGCCTATCCGTCTCTAATGGAGTTGCCCACCGAACCATGATCAAACGGCTTCATCATCACCCGTAAAAATGACACTATATGATCTCATTCGGACCTCGAATCTCATCGACAAGCTCTCGTTGAGATCCTTGAGGATAGAGGTTTTACCATGAAACCACTGCACTGTTACCTCCATTCTAACACCCAATCACGTTGCCTCTCTCACCAAACAATCCATCTCCCCACCATACGTCTCAAAACAACAAACATGCGGTTAGTTTCTCGGAAGA